>JAOTQJ010171665.1:0-124472 GCA_025642045.1 Solanum sejunctum | reverse complement strand
GTATGCGTTAGTACGTTAGAATGTACTAAGTATCTTGGATATAATACAACAAAGACATAAGCCAATATATTCAAAATGCATAATCATAATCAATGGATATATAATCTCAATATGGCATGCATGATCAATGCTTGTAATAAAACATGCTTGTAAATCATTCAACTTGCATAATATATCATTCATATGTGGGAAGAGACCTCAACCGACATAGACAAAGTAGCTACAACTTGGATTTCAAGGCTTGACACCCCTTCGGTTCAGGTGACCGGGAATGAGACCCCTCGGCGAAGTGTGCTCTACATGCCAAGGCAAACCCAACATGCTAAACATGATAAAGTGCACTAGAGGGATCCACTAGTATAGCAAGGGTAATAAATAGTCCCATGGTGGCACATAGTTTAGAGACTAAAGACTTTATATAAGGACCCCTAAGTCGAGCCCCCATCTTAAGCCTCAATCGTTGCAAACTCTAATCCCACGAAATACTTGAAATAATCATAACTTTAATAACTTATAAGAAACATGATAATATGACATGAGTAACTCTTGAATATGCTTGTCCTCTACTAGTGAGCCTAACTTGAATATGAGAGTAGATATAGTCATACATGGACCCTTCCTTTAACATGACTGTCTCATAAGAGGTCAAAATCTTGAAAAATAGGGCACACCTTGATACTTGTAAAATCATAGATACTTTTCGTGAATTCAATACATGCTTGAAAGCCCTTTATCATCCTGAAGTCACTTGACATATAAATCATGTAGTAGTTCATTAACAACTTGAGGATTCTTGTCATATAATTTTTTCAAACACATGGTGGGTTTAAGATACTTGTTCAAAATCATGCAATTCAAGAGTGAAACAAGGAGAGTACACTTAATGCAAATTAACCCACCAATAATGTAGTAAAATCAACATGTAAGGTACCTTGAAATCCATCATAAAGCTCATAATAGTTCATAGTTTCATAGCTCAAATCATGTATAGTCTTAATAGAAAAAACTAATTCATGATATGTGCTTGAAATAGTTATTCATGCATAGTCAATTAATACTTGGTAAAACCCCAACATAATTTATGTTCATATGTCATAATAAAAGATACACCTATAGGTAATACAACTTGAAATCATGCAATTTCCATAAAAAGAGAAAGTTGGGCTTTATGGGTGAAAGGACCCATGAATGAAGACGCGCATACCTCAAACTTGAATTTTCTTGAAATAAGCTTGAAGGAGACTTGAATCTTGAGATGAGTTTGTGAGTCCCAAAATTGAGGTTGAAATCCTAGAATTTGATTGAGAGATTTAATTAAGTCTTGGAGAGGTTTTAGAGAGGGTTTTTGATAGATATAGAGTTGAAAAATTGCTAAGTATGGTAGATTTCACGTTTAAATTGGATGAAATAAGGAAAACTAGGAAAGTTTACACTAGTCTGCGCCCCAGGCACGATGCAGACCAGACGTAAAGCAGGATTTACACTAGTCTACGCCCCAGGCTCATCGCAGCCTGGGTGCGGACAACCATTGGAATTCTAAAATTAGCGAAAATTATTTTCACTATAGGTCTTCTAAAATCTGGGTATACCTCTTTCCTACTCAATTTTTCCCCCGATCGAGAATATGAAGTTGGATTTTTTAAATCACCTATGGATTTTGAGATATATAGAAATTACGATTATGGGGCATACTGAAGTACATGAGGGTTGTTTCAATTTGCTTGATTTTGGGACAATGCACATCTTTTTTAATGAGGTGTGGGTAGTTTTGGGCCTCACTGAAGTGTCAGTAACTTATGGTCCATAACTACCCCAAATTTTGATCCCGAGGTTTTCTTGCTTATATTCTTTTTCCTTGTGGATAGTTAATTTTCTTTGAACCGACACGTTTAGGATGCTTAAATAACATTTTTAGCATATAGTACTAATACTTATGGCATATAGCATGTTATTATGTTATGTTTTGAAAATTAGTACCCCAAAATGTTTTTTTGATTAGTAGCTAAATAACAACCATTCATGTTTGGGTGTTTGGCTATAGTTGTTCTGATAAGTGATGGTAATTGAGACATGAAGGATGATATATGAGTCTCTTGTTAATAATATATGCAATGCCATATGAGTGTGAGCTTATTTTCCCTGATTCATGTACTTCGTGCTAATTTAGAACTTGCCATTTTACTCTAAGTTAGCTTATAGATTAAATGGATTAGGAAGGGATCTTAGGCCTTTGTTCTTTAACTGGTCCACTTTAGCCTAAAATTGACCAACCAAATGAAGTTTTATCTCTTATTGTAAATATTCGAGCCTTATATGCATCAACGCTTTCAAAAACACCTAATTAGTCTAACCTTATCTAATGAAAAACCTTGAAATTGTCCCTGGTCTGTCCTTGAGCATTGTGAATGAAATGCCCCAAAAATGTGCCTCAGAAATGCCTATAATCATAATTTTTATATATCTTAAACTCCATACGTGATATACATAATTCCACTTCATATTCTTGATCAAGAAGCAAAATTGAGTGGGGAATGGGTATAACCCAAATTTTAGAAGACCCATAGCGAAAAATGATTTTCGCTAACTTTTCACAAAATAGTACTATTGGTTTTGGGTGGCTTTGCGATGTGGACCCATTGCGGAGCAGTTTTATCACTTTGTTAACTTTCTGCTTTGGCTTAAGGCATTGGGATCATGGCCCCATGCCCTTTTACATATGAAATATCCAATACTTGGCCATTTTTCAACGTCATATCACTCAAAAACCCTCTCTAAAACCCCTAAACTATTTTATCAAAATTCCCATTCAAATTCAAGTGCCTCAAACTTAATTCCAGATCTCAAGAACTCCATTCAAGCTTCACGTCTCCTTCAAGTTTACATTAAGAAAACCCAAGCTTAAGGTATGTAGGTTTCATCCATTGGGTCCTTTTACCCATGGAGCTGAATCTCCATTATTATGAAAATTGCATGTTTTCAAGTAGTATTATCTATGGGTATTTTCTATTACGGATTGTAAGTATAAATTAAGTTGGAAAGTTTATGAAATGTTGATTTATTATACATGACTATCTATTTCAAGCTTGTACTATGAATGAATTTTGTCTATTGAGACTATGTATGTTTTAAGCTATGAAACTATGATCTATTATGAGATTTTATGATGGATTTCAAGGTATCCTATATAAGGGTTTTGCTATATGTTGGTAGGTTGATTTACATTCCATTTTATCATATTATTACATTTTTGTATTGCATAATTTTGAACAAGGATTATACACCCACCAAGTGTTTGATAAAATGTCTTGACAAGGATTCTCAAGTGACTTCATGATGATTTTGGGCTTTAAAAATATATTGAATTCCTAGACATGTCTATGATGTTGTAAATGTCAAATTAAGCCCCTTTTCAAAGATTTTACCTTTTGTAGGCCTTTGATGTTAATGCAAGGGTAATATTTGATGATGATCTATTCTTATGTTTTAGAGTTTTGCTCACTATTAGAGGTCAAAGATGTTTTAGAGCTATTCATGTCATGTTTCCATGTTTCTTATAAATTGCTTAAGGGTGATCATTTAATTACTCCATGGGATTAAGATTGCACTAATGGATTGGATGTGGCATGGACCATCTTTACGGATTCACATTCCTTTCCTCAAACTATGTACTAACATAGGAGTATACTTTACCCTTGTTTTACTAGTGTATCCATTTAGTGCACTTCTTAATGAAATCCTTTCCAAAATGGGTCATATTCCCATAAGGAGGGTTACTTCATACAAAATGGGTCCTGTTCTAGTATGGTGAAGTATGATTTACCTTGGCAAGTAAACTACCTCTCTACCGATAAGGGGTAATCATCGGGATTCCAAGTTGTAGCTCGCTTGCTCTTATTATTTGTCGATTGATTTCTCTTCCCACATATGTATTACGTTCTATACAAGTTGAATGATTTATAAGCATGTTTTAGTTCAAGCATTGATCATGCATGCCATATTGAAATTATGCTATCTATCGACTATGATTATGTATTTTGACTATATTGGATTATGTCTTGTTGCATTGCATCCTACATACTTAGTATATTCAAACATACTAATGCATACTTTATGCCTATATAATATCACTATGTAGGGACTAGAGCTCCTCTTGATCATCCTCCATGTGGCTAGTGAGATTATTCAAAAATAACCTTGGTGAGTCCTTAAGTTTGGGGACACTATCTACTTTCTCTTGCTATTTCTAAGACTTCTTTGTGTAGAACATTTTACATTATCAGGGTGAGCCTGAGAAGTGTCTCGGACCCCGCTCCAATCTAATGTTAGAGTTATATGTTGGATATTATGATGTTATTATGCTATGAGCTTGATCTATTGCTTGGTTTACATTCAAAGACTTCCCTTTGACCCACTTCCCATTTTATATATCTCTTGCTATTTTTTACTTCACTTTCTCGACTAAAGATGTGTGATTGATATGCTAAGAGACTTATTTGGGTTCCTTCGAGTTCTCATTTGCCGTGTCACATCTAGGTCATAGGCTTGGGTTGTGACAAACTTGGTATCAGAGAACTAGGTTATTAATGGTCCTCGGAATCCAATACACTGCATCGGATTACAATCTTATTCATGGTTGTGAAGTGCGCCACAACTATGAATGGGAGGCTTTGAGGTATTTTAGGGAATGTTTCACTTCTTTATGATCTAAGTCATGCGGTAGAGTTAGCTCCTCTAAGGCTAATTCCTGATTCTTACTTGTTATGTTTCAGAACATATGTCTAACTATTCAGAATGGTGACATTTCCAATGCGGGAGGTTGGCAATGCTCTATTGACATTTGGCAAAGTTATGACTGCCCAACTCAACCAATTAGTGGGCACCCTCGATATCTCAAATGATAAGAGGGGGGATAAAAAGGCCAAGAGATCTCGAGTTTAGAGTGCTTCATCTTCTGCAAGACTACCAGTGCTTGAGTACGCAAAGAAAAGAACCCCTTTTGCCACTTGTCAAGGGTGTTGCAAGAAATATCAAGGAATCTGCTTGGCGGGGATTGCGGATTGCTTCAAGTACGGTGGTATTGAACATAAGATAAGGGGTTGCTAGATGGCCTCAAAGGAAGGGCGAAGAAGGACAAAATTTGAAAGGAGGCTCTAGTATGCTAAGCCCAATGGCAATGGTGGGATGACCTACCCTAGGTGCCCAAAATATGGGAGAAATCATAGTGACACATACCTGAGAACACGAGTGCATGCTTTGGGTGTAGAACGATGGGCCACAAGATTGGTGACTATCCATATGTTCAAAGGATGGTTAAGGGTGTTGGTGTTGAAGCTTATCCTCCGTGCCAGAAGTATTGGAAGGGTTATCCTGGAGATTATTTGGCTAGTTCAAGTACATGCTTTAAGTGTGGTATAACGGGCCACGAGTCCAGACATTTTCCATGGGTTACTATTTGCTATGAGAATGATTATCAACGTGTGTAACCATACCCCTCTAGGGGTCACTAGACTTGACATGGTGTTTCACAGATATGTTAAAGGTTTTTGATTTTGATGTGTATGGGTTGATAGACTCGGCTATCACTCTTTATTTTTTTCTTCCTTTTGTTGCCAAAAAGCTTTATGTTAGTCTCGAATTGTTGTGTGAACCTTATGAAGTGTCTACCCCTTTTGGTAAGTCCATTGTTGCTAAAAAAGTCTATAGAAATATTTCCATGTTCATTTTGCATAAAATCTTGCCTTGTGATTTGTTGAATTAGATACGGTAGATTTTGATATCATTCTTGGAATAGATTAGTTGCATGCATATAATACTTCTATTGAATGTAGAATATGTAGGGTTAAATTCCAGTTCCTTAATGGGCCCATCCGTGGGAATGTTGTGATATGGTGGTCAAGGATAGATTCATTTCTTTCCTTAAAGCCCAAAAGTTGATTTTAAGGGTTGTCTCTATCATCTAGTGAGGGTTAGAGATATTAAGTCCAAAGTCCTTCCCATTGAGTCAGTTCTAGTGGTTAATAAGTTTCTTGATATCTTTCTCGATGAGTTTTTCGGTGTTCCTTCTAAAAGGAAAATAGATTTTGGTATAGACTTTCTTCCCCATACTAAACCCATTTCTATTCCCCCTTACTGTATGGCCCCATCGGAGTTGAAGGAGTTAAAAGAGCAATTGAGGAATTTGTTGGAAAAGGGTTTTATAAGGCCTAGTAAGTCACCTGGGGTGCACTAGTGTTGTTTGTGAAGAAGAAGGATGGTTCTGTTAGAATGTACATTGCATACCGACAACTTAATTAAGTCACCATAAAGAACAAGTACTCTCTACCAAGGATTGATGACCTTTTTGATCAACTTCAAGGGGATAGTCACTTTTTTAAGATTGATCTTTGGTCCAGGTATCACCAAATGAAAGTGAAGGAGTGTGACATTCCCTAGACGGCTTCCCGGACTAGGTATGTGTACTTTGAATTTGTGGTTATGTCCTTTGGGTTGACTAATGAATAGACTATATTTTTGGATCTCATGAATAGGGTCTTTTAACCCTACCTTGACTTGTTTATGGTGGTTTTTATTGATGATATCTTGATTTACTCCCATAGTGAGGAGCATGTGGATCACTTAAGGGTGGTGTTTCCAATCTTGAGGGAGGATAGGTTATATGAAAAATATGAGAAATATGAGTTTTGGTTGAAGGAGGTTGCATTTTTTGGACATGTGGTGTCGGGTGATGATATTAAGGTGGACCCTAAGAAGAAGAAGGTGATTAGAAATTAGCCTAGACCTTTGACTCCATAGGATATTAGGCGTTTCTTGGGTTTGGCAAGTTATTAAGGGAGGTTTGTGAATGGTTTCTCTTCTATTGCTTCTCTTATTACTAAATTGACCCAAAAGAAGGCAACATTCATGTGGACCGATGAATGTGAGAAGAGTTTTCAAACTTTGAAGGATAAGCTTGGATCCTCTCCTATATTGGTTCTACCAAAAGGGTTGGAAGGATTTGTTGTACATTTCGATGCTCAAGAGTTAGGTTAGGGTGTGTTTTCTTGCAAAGTGGTAAGGTGATAGCGTATGCCTCTAAACAACTTAAGGTGCATGAGAGAAATTATCCCACGCATGCTTTTGAATTAGCGGCTGTAGTATTTGCTTTGAAAATTTGGCATCACTACTTGTATGGGGTTCATGTTGAAGTGTTTACCAACCACAAGAGTCTCCAATATGTGTTCACCCCAAAAGATCTTAACTTGAGACAAAGAAGGTGGTTAGAGCTCCTTAAATATTATGACATGAGTGTGCATTATCACCCCGACAAAGCCATTGTTATGGTCGATGCTCTAAGTAGGGTGTTTATGGGTAGTCTAGCTCATGTATGAGGGTGGAAAAGGGGTGGCTAGAGAGGTTCACTAGTTGGCTAGATTGGTGGTTAGGTTGGATGAAGTTGATAATGGGGATGTAGTGGTTGTTGATGGTTCTAAATCTTCCTTGATCGAGGAGGTTAAGGTAAAACAAGATCTTGACCCCATCTTGTTAGAGTTGAAGGCCTTGGTGAAGGATGGTAGAGTGGATGTTTTCTCCTAAGGGGAATATGGTACCTTAGGTACCAAGGTAGATTATGTGTGCATAATTTTGATGACTTGAGGGAGTTGATTTTGAGAGAGGCTCATGATTCATCCTATTCCATTCTTCTCGATTCCATAAGAATTGATAGAGACCATCGGAAGGTACCTTAGTGAGGTTGGTGAGATGGCTTTGATTGTACTAGATTTAGTTATGGAAGCTTGAAGAAGGCTAGATTGATGTAGGAGAGATTGAAAATAGCACAAAATAGACAAAAGTCCTATTTCGATATGAAGAGAAGATATTTGAGTTTAAGGTTGGTGATTGGGTTTATTTGAAGGTCTCACCTATAAAAGTTGTGGTTCGATTTGGCAAAAAAGGGAAATTGAGCCCAAGGTTTGTGGGTCCTTATAAAGTTTTGAGGAGAGTAGGTAAGGTTGCATATGAGTTGGAGTTGCCTATGGAAATGAAAATGGTTCATCTGGTATTCTATGTATCTAGGTTGAGGAGAAATGTTGGTGAACCAAGTGCTAAAGTGCCCTTAAAGGTTATGGGTGTTGGAGGAGGTAATCTAACCTATAAAGAGGTCCCAATTGGGATATTGGATAGATAAGTGATAATATCGAGGAACAAAGATGTAGCTTCCGTCAAGGTCATTTGAAGGAATCAACAAGTGAAAAGTTTCATGTGGGAAGCCAAAGTGGACTTGAAGAAGCAATATTCGTACTTCTTTTATTTTACTCAAGCTTAAAATAACAAATTTAGTCCTATCTCTGATTTCAAGTCCTACATTTTAGCCCTGCTATCATGTTGCATGCATTCATATTTATGGTAACAAGCTTATGGTGATTTTGGAATTCATGTTGAGATGAAATATGATGCTTAAGTGTAAATAAATGTTGCATTCATACCAAGCTAGAATCTTTATGATTACTTCTCTTATGCATGTTTTTTTGACATTTGGGGATGAATGTTCCCAAGGGGGAGATATTGAAACACCCCAAAAAATATGCCTTAGAAATGCCCATAATCGTAATTTCATATATCTCAAAATCTGTACATGATATCGAAAATCCAACTTTATATTTTTGATCAGGGGACAAAATTGAGTGCGAAATGGGTATAACCCGAATTTTAGAAGACCTATAGCGAAAAATAATTTTTGCCAACTTTTCATAAAATAATGTGGGTCCACGATGGATCTGTGGTGCGGACCCATCGCGGAGTAATATTATCACTTCCTTAATTTTTTGTTTAGGTCTAAGGCATTGGAGTCATGTCCCCATGCCCTTTTACACATGAAATATCCCATACTTAGCCATTTATCAACTCCATATCACTCTAAAACCCTAAAAACCCACAAGTATTTTATCAAAATTCCTATTCAAATTCAAGTGTCTCAAGCTTTATTCCAGATCTCAAGAACTACATTCAAGCTTCAAGTCTCTTTCATGTTTACATCAACAAAAACCCAATTTTAAGGTATGTGGCTTTCATCCATTGGGTCCTTTCACTCATGGAGCCCAATCTCCATTTTTATGAAAATTGCATGTTTTCAAGTTGTATTATCTATGGTATCTTCTATATGGATTATGAGTATAAATTATATTGGGGTTTTATGAAATGTTGATTTATTATTCATGATTATCTATTTTAAACTTGTACTATGAACGAGTTTTGTCTACTGACACTATGCATGTTTTGAGCTATGAAACTATGATCTATTATGAGATTTAATCATGGATTTCAACGTATCCTATGTAAGGGTTTTACTATATGTTGCTAGGTTAATTTGCATTGAGTTTTCTCATATTATTATACTCTTGTATTGCATGATTTTTAACAAGCATTATACACCCACCAAGTATTTGATAAAATGTCTTGACAAGGATTCTCAATTTATTGATGATCTATTGCATGATTTATGAGCCAAGTGACTTTTTTGGGCTTTCAAAATGTATTAAATTCATGAACATGTCTATGATGTTGTAAATGTAAAATTAAGACCTTTTTCAAAGATTTTACCTCTTGTGGGCATTTTGATTTTAATGCAAGGGTAATGTTTGGTGATGATATAATCTTATGTTTTAAAATTAGGCTTACCATTAGAGGTCAAAGATGTTTTAGAGCTACTCAAGTCATGTTCCCATGTTTCTTACAAATTTCTAAAGTGTGATTATTTTAATTATTCTGTGGGATTAGGCTTAGCACCGATGGATTGGATGTGGCATGGACCATCTTCATGGGTTCATATTTCTTTCGCCAAACTATGTGCCAATATAAGAGTATACTTTACCCTTGCTTTACTAATGAATCTATTTAGTGCACTTCTTAATGAAATCCTTTCTTGAATGGGTCATGTTCCTATAAGGAGGGTTAATTCATATGAAATGGGTCATGTTCTCGTAAGGTGAAGTATGATTTACCTTGGCAAGTAGATCATCTCTTTACCGATGAGGGGTAATCATTAGGATTCCAATTTATAGCTCGCTTGGTCTTATTCTTTATCAGTTGAGGTCTCTTCCCACATATGTATTACGTTCTATGCAAGTTGAATGATTTTAAAGCATGTTTTACTTCAAGCATTGATCATGCATGCCATATTAAAATTATGCTATCTATCGACTATGATTATGCATTTTGACTATATTGGCTTATGTCTTGTTGCATTATATCCTACATACTTAGTACATTCAAAGTGCTAATGCATAATTTATGCCCAATGATATACCAGAGCTCATCTTAGTCATCCTCCCATGGCTAGTGAGATTATTCGAAGATAAGTTTGGTGATTCCTTAAGTTTGGGGACACAATCTATTTTCTCTTGCTATTTCTAAGACTTCTTTGTGTTGAACATTTAACATTCTGAGGGTGAGCCGAGAAAGTGTCTTGATCCCTGCTCCAATCCATGTTAGAGGTGTATTTTGGATATTATGATGTTATTGCGCTATGATCTTGACTCTATTGCTTGGTAGATATTAAAAGACTTCTCTTAGCTGCACTTCCCATTTTATATATCTCTTGCTATTATTTACTTTGCTTCAGCAATCAAAGACGTGTGATTGATATGCTAAGAGGCTTGTTTGGGTCCTTTCGAGTTCCCATTCACCGTTTCACGTCTAGGCCCTATGCTTGGGTTGTGACAGTGAACCCTGATTGAGGCAACAAGCCTAATTTGAGTTCGACTACCAAAAGTGGCCCTGGTGTGTGAAATAGATATTGTATATTTCAATAAAGGCTAAAAACCTAAGTTGAGAGTGGCTGTTGTAAGGGCAAAATCACAAAAATAAGGTGATGAGTTGAGAATGAAGAGCAAAAGAAGAAAATCATATACTGGGTGCAAGAAAAAGAGAATAATACCTTACATTGAGCGTAAAAAGCGAAATGAAGTGTAAAATAAGGTAAAAACTGAAAAATAAGAAGAAAATACCTAGAAAAGCTTGAACGTGTAAAAAGCAGGATAAGCTAAAAATATTAGAGTTGGTAAGATGAAACTGATGAAAATGTAGTTCAAGGATGGCTTTTAGTCACTATTTTTCAAAAATGCCATACGAAAGACCCCTAAGCCCATGTTACAAGCCTAGAAAGTCCTAAAGTGATCCTAGTCCCATTGGTTGAAAATCTGAGTCATGAGTATAGGTGTAAGCCTATGGTATTAGTAATTGTGCATGAACAACCGTTGTGAGAGTGAGTATGTTTAGATAGTCCCAAACCTAAATTTTGAAATCATCATTGAGTGTCAAAAATGACATATCTTTCTATGAGGTCACTTGCATTGCATTGTTAGCATTTGACTTGTTCAGTGATTGTGGTTTGTTGATATTCCCTTGCTTGTCATAGTTTATTGTCAAATGCACCAATGTGTTTTGGTTTGTTAAATGGCTATCTGATCTTGTTTTGAAAAGTTGGTGTAGGTATTGGAGTTTGAATTGTATGTGATGTATGCCATTGGGTTGAGGTCTATGTGTTACTATATTGTTTATATAGATTGAGTCGTCGCTTGAGGACAAGTAACAATTTTAAGTTGAGGGTTTTGATGTGCTATAAAAATACAATACATTTGATGCTTAAAACTTAGGATTTTGTGTGTTCTCAATGCGATATTTATGGTTTTTATGTATTTTTGGTGTTTAGTTTGCAGGAAAGGAAGTTGGCATGATTTTGGGGTAAAATTACACTCTTCTACTTTTTGATGGTTTACGAGACTCTCTAGGAGTCGTAGAGGATTCTATGAGTCATAGAGTAGGTTTTGTGAAGATTTTCTGTGAAAGATGAGCTCTAAAGTTTAGCTATATAAGACCTTTGCACAAGTCATAGATCACTCTAAAAGTCGTATAGAGTGGTTTCGCGAAGAATTTTAGTGAAGGATCAATTGATGCAGATAAAGTCTACGAGAGTGCAATATGAGTCGTGAATCAATCTATCACTCATAAAGTGGATTCGTAGTGGTGAAGTCCAAGATCATAAGAGCTAAATACGAGACCCTGATTACGACTTGTAAATCAGTTTAAGAGTCATAAATGCCTGTCGTAGAAAGTCACTAACTAGTTTTTCTATTTTTTAAGGACTTATTTGTAAATACTATAAATAGTAATTTTTAGGTTAATTTTAAGGGAAGTACACTAGAGAATGTCATTAGAAAGTACTTTTAGGGTTTTGTACTAGGATAGCTCAATCATGGAGCAGAATACACTTGTGCATTCACTACATCTTCAAATCTTGTGATTCTAAATATCTTTTGAATTTACTTGGTCTTCAACTCAATTCTATAAGTGATTAATTATGTTTTCTTCATTTATGATTTCTTCATCTATCCATAGCATGAGTACCTAAATTCACAACTTGGGGTGGTGAGAACATGAAGATCTAACAAAATAAATTTGGATAATTTGTAATTCTTGGAATGGGTATTTGCATGTATTAATAAATTTTCTTTGTTTTGCATGTTTTCTAGCGGTGGCCAATAATAGGACTTGCCTAGTGTTACATTCCCCATCTAGGTGGTAGTGAATATGAAAAGAGATTGATTAATAGGATTTAATGAGTGTTCTCATCTAATCTACCGAACTAGACTCAGGGGAGGTTGACTTGGACTATATGTAATGGTTAGTAGTGCATACTATGGAGATGGGCTAAGTCAGATAGTGAGATTCACCTCTTACCTTTGACCAAAGGGCTTGGTGAACTTAAATTAGCGTACTACAGGCTATATTCTAGTTAAGAATTGGGTTATCCGGGGATATTGAGTTGGCGAATCATGAAGAACACAATTTCCAGTTTGTTCTCCATTATTGATTGTCTCTTGCTTTAGTTAGTTTATTTTATCTTTTTTGTTCAATATTGCGACCCCCACTTTTTTGTGGAATTGAGTTGTTAATTACTTGAATTGTGTATAGGTGAATTTATTGTAAGTCTCCGTATTCTCTGTGGGATTCGACCCTAACCTTAGTTAGGTTTTGTATTTGACAATGACTGGTTTATCCTTCAAAAAAGAGGTGTAACTTAGGTGTTATCATCCGCCTATGCTAGTTGATGAGGATGATATTCAAGAGGAGACAATTATGTTCAAGGATGCAGATACCAGAGAGGATCGTGGCAAGGATGTGGTGAGTCAAGCTCCTGATGCACCACAGAAGTTAAAGCCCATTACTAGGCCTCCTCCTCCCTTCCCTTAAATAATTAAAGAGGAAGAAGGAAGGCAATTCAAGCACTTTCTCTCTATGCTAAAAGAACTTTCCATCAACATCCCTCTCATTGACGCGTTGGAGAAGATGTCAGGGTATACAAAGTACATGAAGGACCTGGTTACGAAGAAGTGCACTATAAGTCGGGAGCTCTCCCAAGATCTATAACATTGCAGTGCAATTACTCAAGGTCCTTGGTCCAAAAGTGAGAAGATCCTGATGCTTTTACCATACCCCTTACCATTGGAGATATGGAGTTCCCAAGGGTAGTATGTGATCTAGGTACCAATATTAATATAAGTCTCTTGTGGTCTTGAAGAAGTTAGGATTAGGAGCCCCTACGCCGATGAGCATGCGGTTGTTGATGGCTGACCGTACGGTGAAGAAGCCTATGGGATACCCTATGATGTGCTTGTCAAAGTTGAAAAGTTCATATTCCCCTTAGACTTTGTGATCCTAGATTGCAAAGTCGACTTCGATGTCCCAATCATCTTAGGAAGGCCATTCCTAGCTACTGCTCGAGCACTGGTGGATATGGAAGCCAATTAACTCAGGTTTAGATTGAACGAAAAAGAAGTTATCTTCAACATCTTTTAGTCTATGAAGAGGCTAGATGATTTCAAGAATGAGGTGTGGGAACTTGGTAAAGTTTGAGTAACCAAGTTATCCATGTCATGCCGCAACAATAAATTAGGCGCTACTTGGGAGGCAACCCAATGTTTTTGATGTAATAGTTATAGTTATAGCTTTATTTTTAGTATTTAGATGTATAGGTAGTTTATTTTCTTGTATTTTAATTATTATCTTGGACTTTGGGCTAGTTGCATATAGGGTAACAGTGTGTACTATGAATAATGTGTAGGTACATGGCTAAGTCAGCCATTCTTGGTTGAAAAGGGCCTCAAGAAGTGCCTCTGCGCTAGTTCTACGGGCCATACATCACTCTTCTACGCATACACCATATAATAGACACTTCCAATGAGCAAAATGTTGTCCACCTCAGTCCATGAGCCAACTTTACAACCCATAGAAACAACTACAGGTCATGAATGGGCTCGTGGACCCCAGGTAAGTTTTCTGAATTTTTGACTAAGTGTTGGGGTCTCTCCAACCAACCTTATGATTCATACTTCATTCTACAACTCGTAGTGTAGTTCATGAAACCTAGTCCTTAGAACTAGGGTCTGGATGTTCTATGAAACCATGATTGATGGGCCATAAAACACTCTACAATCCATAATCAGGGTTTCGTAGAGTCTAGGCTCGTCAATTTTTGAATAACCCAGTCAAACTATTAATGTTGGGGTCAAAATATTTTGAACAGCCCTAGTTTACAAACCCACCTGGCCAAACCCTACCCCTAAACTTTCTGAGCATCGATGGGAACATCACCACCACTCTCCAGTGAACTTTTCCAGCAACCTAGGGTTCTTAGAGTCTTCTTACCTTCTTCAAATTCTACAACCTAATCAGTTAATTTGGTAAGTTTTTAGTCCTCGAAACACCATTGATTTACTATTTATTGTATGGTTGGCTTGAATAATAGTGTTGCCTATGGTTGGTTTAGATACGAAACCATGTGTGTAAATTTATATGATTGTTTATTAAATTATGGTTGCCCATTCTTGAAACATGTGTTTAGGACCGTATTTTGGTGTAATGTCCTTTATCTATTATTGAATGATGTGTTTTGGCACCCATGTAATCACTCACCACTTGAATTGATTTTATTATATGTTTGATTTCCGGTTAGTGATTACATGGGTTCGTGTTTTTATTGTTAATTTGTTAAGATGGGGTTGGAAAGGTTGAAAAAGCATGATCTATTCTTTTCGTGTGGTTGATGTGCTAATCATTGTGCTAGGGTGTTGGTTCTGGTGTTATGAGTCATGTGGGTATGTATGTATTGCTTTCATTCTTGTAGAGTAGGTTGAAAAAGTAGTATGGGGTCCATATTGTTGAACTTAAAAGCTTAGGTGATTGAATTTTCTGGTCTATGAGTGGCATTTACGACCCGTGGAACATTCCACAAGTCATAATTTTCCCTTGTATAAGATATAAGAAACTTGAAGTTTCGAGTACCCATCAGATGAGACCTTCTATGAGTCATGGAATACTTTATTGCTCATAGAAAGGTCTCATCAATCCCTGCTAGAAATAATTCAGGCACCGGAATCATCTACAACTCAGTCCACAACTCGTAAAACCTTTTATGAGTTGTACTTGGTTTCATAAATGCCTTTCCAGTAAACAGAAATTTGTGAACACTATTTTATGAGAGTCTTCTATGGCTGGTAGTTTTCACTACAACCCGTAGAGGTGCTTTCGTAGACCCTTTTACAACTAAGTCTAAGTTGTTTTTGTTTTTTATTTTCTGATCTATTGGGGCAAACCAAAGTTCATAAATGTCCATATTTTAGGTACCATGGCCCCGAAAAAAAGACTTGAGGAAATCAAGGCCATGCAAAAGAAGCTCAGGGATGAGCCCTCGAGGGATGAGCAGATCCCTACCCCGAGTGGATCACTAGAGGAGCTCAGCTTCCGACCTGGCCAGGAGGCTAACAAACCATAGATGAGGGCTGCCACTAGAGCTGGGGAGACCCAGGCTCTTGTCGTTCGTACTCTCCAGTCTAATGAGTGAGACCATGACAAGAGCAACTCCATTCAGATGGCTCCGTCCAAAGAGGGCCATCTCAGAGTTAGGCTCTAGCGATAGGTCGGAGACAGAGTCTTTTGCTGTATCGCGAGCATCACCATCTTCACAAGATGCTCTTACTAATTGGTGGTATATCACGAGTATGTGGGACATCTATACAAAGGAAGTGCAAACTATAGTGCAGGGCAAGCCAACCCATTCCACTTATGAGGAGCCCCGGGTTATATCATCAGGCCTAGACAGTGTCCTTGGTCTCCAAGACACTTGATCAGATTCGGGCTCCAATGGTTGACCAAATCATTTGAGAGGTACTCCTCGACCATGGTGATGGAATTCTATGCATCATATGCAACCACCATCCAGAGCACTCTTCCCAAGGGAAGAATCCCCTCACTCAGCCTAGACTAAAGTAGACCATAGTGTGGGGTCAGTAGGTGGATATCTCAAAGACCATCATCCGCCTTATGCTATTGGGCCAGAGTTCCATACCCCCAGAGCTATAGTTGAGTTCAACCACAGGGTAGGGCAAACCAGGGACTTGACGCTGATAAGAGATGTAGATCGTAGAGCTGGCTTGATAAAATGGGTGGCTGATTTGATTGCTGAGCAAGGTCAGAATCCTGCATGGGTAGCCACTTACTCAGAGCCTATTTTTAAGGCTTCTCTCAATTTTCCTGCCAAATTTTAGTGTGCGCTTATCATATCACACATTTGGCCAACACTTGTAGATAATACTTTGATGCTAAAGCGTGCAGTTCCAGTTGCCAGAATCTTAGCTAGCTATGAGATAGATTAGGCTCGGCTCATCACCGAGAAGATCCATGAGGCCACCCTGAAGAGGTCCACCTTCATCCTCTTTCCATGCTTGATCTATAGACTCTATGTAGAGTCGAGGGTGGAGAGTCTATACCTGCTGGACTTACTGATTAAGGTCCAACATACTTTGGATGTAAGACTGATAAAGGTTGAGAAAAACTTGGTAGCACTCCGATGAGCACTGCATCAGCCAGCCCCAGGATAGAGATGTTTTCCCTAATGCCACCGCCTGAGGTTCCACCCACTACTGCTACTGCTGCCACAGAGGAGATGCCCCTATAGATTGAGGTAGATAGGAGAGGGGGTCCACTACTACTCTTGCACGACAGGCCACTTTATCATAGAATGCACTTGCACACATGGTTTACTTGTTCGCGGTATCTACACAGGTCACAGCGTAGAGATTATGATATGCTGAGTCACAGTTGACTTAGCTAGTTCTTAAGATTAGTCTTTGGGTCTGCCAGGCAATTCTAGAGTCAGAGGGCCGCATGCATTCATACATAGTCGCTACTATTTAGGACCATTTTTCTATCATGGATGCTCACATTGATGCCTTTGAGATGAGGGTCCAGTAGAGCTTGAGTTTGGCTTGGCTAGTAAATATGATGTCCATCCAGATAGAGAGCCAACGACTCTAGGATGACATGACAGTAGCACTGGTAGCACCAATAACACTACTAGAAACCACACTCTCAGTGCTTGTGGTAGATCTATTTGCTCCTGAGGAGCACAGATAGTCTTCCCATGAGAAAAGGCCCCACACTAATGATGATCCAGATGCTATATAACTATGTGTGGGGCTAACTAAGCAGGGGGAGCTTGAGCTTGTCTAGAGGGAGTCAAGATAGGAGGAGGAGGAATGACATGCTCGACAACTCAAGAGGGTATGGGGTGATAGTCCCACCGGATAGGGTACTACTACTGAGGAGGCCACTACGTAGGTGGAGGGTGGTCATACTCAGCCATAGACTGGCACTTATGTTGCACCCCAAATCTTATAATACTAGTACTATGCAAATGAAATATGATATGATTTGGTAAAATTAGCGCCTATTTTTAAAAGTGCTCGAATCTCAAGTTATAGGGCAATATGTGCGTCTAACGCTAAAGAGGGTCGAGTGTAAGAAGTTTTAAGTCGAGTTAAGGAGATCAAAACCTTAAATAAAGTGAGAGAAGTGAGGTGCTTGTAGGACTTAGGAAGCTAACAGGTTAGTCACCTACTTGCTTAGCTTAAATTTGCTAGCTAAACGGAGACGAGGCCCGACATCGAATTGGTCCGAGTCCAATTATTAATAAAGTCCGTGTTACAGGTGTAACTTTAGACCATGTTTTAGCATCATAAATGGACTTTATTTTCATCCCAAGAAGAATATAAAAAGGTCCCAAGTATATTACAACCCACTTAACCATTTGGGCCCAAACCAAGTGAATAAAAATTTGGCAAACGGGCAGCCAAAGCCCATCAACTTTGAGACCCAATTAGGCCCAAGTGAAAGGGACAACCTGCTGCATAACCACCTTAATAATATAAGTCTTAAACGACACAAGAAAGTCGGCCAAAATTCCCTTTAAAAAGGCTTACAAATAGCACCTTTAAGTCGTTCTTAAACATGGAAAATTTCAGCATTCACAAACTTTCTCTCCACACTTTCTTAACCTAGCAAAGCAGCCACAAGGGTACTTCTAGGGTTCTTGTAGAATCCCTATACCTTGAGGGTAGTGGTAAGTAAGTTTATATATATGTTTAGTATGGTTTTCGTATGAAAAAACAAGCGACTATGTTGGTTATGTGTGTGCTGAAAATTTGGACAGCATGTGTCCTAAGTATTGTTGCAAGCTTTTCTTGTTATTCAAGGGGATTTTCTCTTCTTAGTTGGCTATATTATGAAATAACACTCATGTATTTAACAAAGGTCTATATTTTAATGATGAAACCAGGCTGCTGCACCACTTTTACAGTCCACAAAAAAAAGAGTTGTTGTATAATATCGTAATTGTGCTCTTAAAAGAAACTTGTGGGATGATAATTGGAAATTGTTGTTTCACAACCTTCAACTAATTTGGGACTATTTTTGGACTATTGTAAGACTGGTTTTACCTGTAAAAATGTTGGATATAGTTTGGGTAAAGTTGAAACAGGTTCGGGATTGTTGATGTATGTAATGTTATGTTGCCTATTTGTATATCGTGTGGAATTGTTATGTGTTGTGATTTGTGGTCTGTTGTAAGACTATTAAGGCACTAGAACAGGATGCACATGATATGTGTATGCGAATGTGTAACAGAAAATATGATTAGGGGATGAAAGTTTGAAAGGAAACGCTCGGGTTTATAAATACCCGCTTGCTGCCCGTATGTTGTTTTTTTAATGAGATTGGGTTGCCAAGATGTATCTATTGGCTGCTAATGCTAGTTTTATCACCTACTATGTTGTTGATATATATTTGGAGGAAGGGAAGGTTATTTTGAGGTAATAGTGAGGTTGTACAGTGAGGTATGTAAGGCTACTTAATTTCGTATTACTTGGCATGAAATCTAGATTCTTCCTTGACACGTAAAGGCACTTGCCAACTCTGACACAACTATTAACCGTGTCTCCAATCTTTCACATATTCATATGCTCCCATACATACTCACCTTTGAATTTTCATACATACTTGGATACCAAGATACATAAATTCGTTCTACTAAATAAAGTTCATGTGTTGTTCTACGTCCTATGCATTTCATTATTTGTGTAACTTACTCCTTTCATTGTGGTGTTGTCTTTTGTGATTGTTTATATGTCATATGCTGTATCTATAGTCCTACAACTCTAATATTATAACCACCAAAAGAATCATCTCAAAGGTAATTAAAAGATAAGGGAAAGTATATTGCTTATTGATGGGTGATAGCCCAAGGTATGTAAGAATCACCTAGCCAGGGATGATCCTATCACAGGGGGTAGCCCGAGTAGTTAAGGAAGAGCCTAGCCAGGGCCGATCATGATACAATTTTACCACTGATCAGTTAGTCATTTATATTACATGTTGTGCATAGATTATACAACAAAGGTAAAGTGATAAAAAGTACATAAAGTACATGATCCCACAGTACGACTAAAGGTGGTCTCTTATCCTACATCAGTGCATAGTTTCATTTGAGTTATTACTTCATATACAGTATACCCTACCTTACATATTCAGTATATTATCTCATACTAACATCCGTACGAGGGACCTGCATTTCATGTTGCAGGTACAGGTGCTAGTAAATCTCCCCAGTAGGAGTATAGGATATCCAACTGCTGTTACCAAGCTCCATGTTGCTTCAAAGCTTTGAGTTTGTCTAGAGCTTATATTTTTGTATTGTACTATTAGTCGAGCCAGGGCCTATCCCAACCCTTATCAGATACTTTTCCTTATCTATAGGCCTTGTAGACTATGTAAATTAAAGTGTTTTCATGTCTTGTACTTTAGATATCGTGGCCCCAATAGCCTAGCCATATTCATTTCTTTTTGGCTTGTTATCATTATTTATTTTCTCAAAGGCATGTCAAATGTAGAAATCCCTTATAATATATATAGAAAGCAAATAGATACAGGTTGGTTCTCTCGAGCCTTATTGGCAACGGGTGCCAGTCCGCCTTAATGGGACTTAGGGCATAACAGAAGTGGTATTAGAGCGGATTATCCTAGGGAGTCTACAAAGTTGTGTCTATGTAGAGTATTATTTATCGATATGTGTGCACCACATTTATAAGCAGGAGGTTATGTGGCATTTAGGAGTTTGTTACTTTCTTTTCGTTCTTTATATCGTGCCATAGAGCTAAGTGCCATAGGTAAATTATGTCTAACCTCCAAATTGTTTTGTACAGCAAGTATGCCAAAAATAAGGCAAAACAAAGGTAAAGGGAAGGGAGTATAAGTAGTGGTTGGTATACCCAGTCAGGTGAGACATTGAAATGAGGTTCAAGAGGAGTCTCTGTCACAGACATATCCAACTCCTCCAACTCTTGATAAACCCGAAAGTAGTGAAATTCCCCTAGAACTACCTATTGATGCTGCCATGAAGGATCTGAGAAATAAAGTCCAACTATTGACCCATATAGTTGTTGGCCAAGGTCAAAGATAGGAAGATCCAATTATAGGTGCAGGTGGTGCGAATAGGGAAGTTAGCACAAGGATACATTATTTTCTTAATTTGGACCCTCCATTCTTCACTGGGTCAGATCTTAATGAAGATCACTAAGACTTTATTGATTAGATTTAGTGCACTTTAGATGTTATGCATGTGAGTGGTACAGAAGCTGTCGAGTTAGCGACATATAGGTTGAAGGGTGCAGCTATATTGTGGTATGAAACTTGGAATCAATCTAAGGGTATAGATGCACCCCCAACTACCTGGAAGGAGTTCAAAAAGGCATTTCTTGACCATTAGTTGCCATTAGAGATCCAAGAGGCCCGTACAAATCAATTCTTGAACCTCCACCAAGGGAATATGAGCGTGAGGAAGTATAGCCTTCAATTTAATTCCCTTGCCAGGTATGCTCATAATGTTGTTGCTACTATGATAGATAAAGTTCATCGATATGTGGATAGATCGGATAGGTATCTGGTCAGAGACTGTACCATTGCTTCCTTGAACAAAGATATGGATATAGCAAGAATGCAAGCTTTTGCACGAAAATTAGAGGATCAGAGGCAAAGAAGGAGGACACAAAAGTTGGAAAGAGGGCAGGCCAAAAGGCCCCAATATACAGGGCAATTTACACCGTCCTAAGGTGACCTTAGCCTTGGTTTTCTAATAGACTGCCTTGGCCATTATCTTCCTACTCTGCAGCTAGTGCTCCACCATAACTTCTAGGGTCTAGAAATGATCAGTTTGGACAGCGAGGTGAGGGACAAGGTACATGGACAGCAGGATATTCAATAGGTCAGCAAATGATTTCTTCACAGCATTGAAAATAGTGTGGAAGAAGTCATTTAGGTACATGTTGTGTTGGGAAAAACGCTTGTTATTGGTGTGGTACATCAGGTCATACAATAAAAGATTGCCCAAGGAGGCATATGGGTGATATAGCACAATCTACTGGGTCAGCTGTTGCATCATCATCGTCAATTCCTCTATTAGGTAGGGGTCAACAAGCACCTATAGGTCGTGGTAGAGGTGTTAGAGGTGTAGCTAGTTCTAGTGGAGTCCAGAATCACACTTATGCTTTGGGGAGTCGGCAAATTTAGAAGCTTCATCTAATGTGGTCACAGGTATATTGTCCATCTCTTGACATCATGTATATCTATTAATTGACCCCAGTTCTACCTATCATACATTACCCCACTAGTTGCTGGGAAGCTTAAGAGAACATCTAAATTATTGAACCAACCATTTGAAGTGTCCACACCAACTGGTGAATCTATTATGTCTAGAAGGATTTATTATGACTGTGTAGTAACTATTTGTGATCGTGGCACATTGGCTGACCTTATTGAGCTAGAAATGATGGATTTTGACATTATAATGGGTATGGATTAGTTAGCTTCTTGCTATGCCATCGTGGATTGCTGAACTAAGAGTGTACTTCCACTTTCTAAATGAGACAGTTCTTGAATGGGAAGGCAATGTTGGGGAGCCAAAGGGTAAGTTTATCTCTTATTTTAAGGCAAGAAAGATGATATATAAGGGGTATATATGTCATTTAGTTAGAGTGAGGGACATGGAGGCAGAATCACCAACTCTTCAATCAGTCCAGTAGTGAATGAATTCGTTGATGTGTTCCCTAAAGAACTTCTAGGCTTACCTCTAGAACGAGAAGTAGATTTTGGTATTGACTTACTTCCAGGTACTCAACCTATTTCCATTCCTCCATATAGAATGGCCCCAACAGAGTTGCTTAAATTAAAAGAGCAGTTAAAAGACTTATTGGAGAAGGGTTTTATAAGACCTAGTGTGTCCCCTTGGGGTGCACAAGTATTATTTGTACGTAAAAAGGATGGAACCTTGAGAATATGTATTGACTATCAATAATAGAATAGGGTAACAATTGAGAATAAGTACCCCCTCCCCAAGATTGATGATTTATTTGATCAGTTACAAGGTGCCAAATGCTTTTCAAAAATTGATTTGAGATCAAGATATCACCAAGTAAGGTGAAGGAGGAAGATATACCCAAGACAGCTTTCAGAACACGCTATGGTCACTTTGAATTTCTTGTTATGTCATTTGGGCTAATGAATGCCCTAGTAGTTTTTATAGATTTGATGAACAGGGTGTCTAAGACATTTTTGGATATGTTTGTGATAGTATTTATAGATGATATTTTTGTATATGATGATCAGAAAAGGATCACACAAATTACTTACGACACGTATTACAAGTTCTTCGTGATCGACAATTATATGCCATGTTTTCTAAATGTAAATTTTGGCTGAAGTCTGTGGCATTCTTGGGTCATATTATATCCGATGAGGGAATAAGGGTTGATTTACAAAAGATAGAGGCTGTGAAAGATTGGCCTAGACCAGCAACACCCACGAAAGTTCGGAGCTTTCTAGGTTTGGCAGGTTATTACAGGAGGTTTGTCGAAGTTTTTTTTTCTATTTATGCACCGCTAACAATATTGACACATAAGGCGACCAAGTTCCAATGGAATGATGCATGTGAAAGGAGATTCCAGGAGCTGAAAAATACGCTGACTTCTGCCTTTGTGCTAGTACTCCCAGAAGGCACCGAAGGGTATGCAGTGTACTGCAATGCTTCAGGAGTTAGCTTAGGGTGTGTACTGACACAACATGGTAGGGTGATTGCTTATGCATCCAGACAACTACAACCACATGAGAAAAACTATCCAACACATCATCTTGAGCTAACCGTGATTGTATTTGCTCTAAAAATATGGCGCCACTATTTGTATGTGGTTCACGTTGACATATATACTAATCATAAGAGCCTACAATACATCTTTTAGCAGAAAGACCAATATTTAAGACAATGGATGTGGATAGATCTAATAACGATTATGACGTTGATATGTTATACCATCTAGGGAAGGCAAATGTGGTAGCCGATGCTCTAAGTCATAAGGTAATCATGAAAACTAGTGATCAAGCTATGATAAGTCAAAGAATGGCTAAGGATCTACGTCAGCTAGCCAGTTTAGGAGTTCGCTTTCTTGAAACTCCATAGGAAGGGGTTATTATACATAATGCAATAGTGTCATCATTGGTAATGGAGGTGGAATAAAAACAGTTCGAGGATCCTGTTGTATGATAGCTTAAAGAAAAGGTAATTCAGGGTACAATAAAGGGATTTGACCTTACAAAAAATAGAGTACTTTGCTGCTAAAATAGATCATGTGTGCCTGATACTAATGGATTAAGAAAGAGGATAACGAAAGAAGCCCATCATTCCCGATATTTCATCCATCCAGGATCAACTAAGATGTATCATGACCTAAAGGGAATGTTTTGGTAGGGAGGCATGAAAAAGGACCTTGCAAAATTTGTGGCTCAATGTCCAAATTGCCAACAAGTGAAAGTAGAATACCAAAAGCCAGGAGGTTATATGTAATGTATAGAGCTTTCAACATGGAAGTGGGATATGATTAATATGAATTTTGTTACCGGTTTGCCTTGCTCATTTCAGAAGTTTGACTCCATATGGGTAATAGTTGACAATCTCACAAAGTCAACAGACTTCTTGCCAGTCAGGAGTGATTATATGGCTGAAGTGTATGCCAAGCTATACCTCAAAAAGATAGTCAAGCTACATGGATTCCCAACCTCCATTATATCTGACCGAGGAGCTCAATTCACTGCAAAGTTTAGGATTTCCTTCCAAAGGAGCTAGGGACACAAGTGAATTTGAGCACAACATTCCACCCTTAAACATACGATCAAGCAGAATGCACCACTCAGAAACTTTAAGATATATTGCGAGCTTGTGCATTGGACTTTAACAGTAATTGGATGGACCATTTGCCACTTATTGAATTTGCCTATAATAATAGCTACCACTCAAGTATCAAGATGGCACCTTATGAAATTTGTATGGAAGGAAATGTAGATCGCCAATTGGATTTTTTGAAGTGGGTGAAACCACCTTGCTTAGGCCATATCTAGTATAAAATGCCATGGAAAGAGTTAAGGTAATACAACAGCGGCAAGAAGCAGCCCAAAGTTATCTCAAATCATGTGCGGATGCTAGGAGGAGAGGACTGGAATTCTCAGTAGGGGATTGGGTATTTTGAAAGGTGTCTCCAATGAAAGGGGTTATGAGATTTGGTAAGAAAGGAAAACTGAGCCTACGTTACATAGGGCCATATCAGATTATTAAGAGGTTCGGCAGGTTGAGTATGAACTAGAGCTACCCCAAGAGCTTTCAATGGTTTATCCAGTTTTTTATGTCTCAATGCTATGAAAATGCGTAGGTGACCCATCTCGTATCACTCCTTTTGAGGATGTATAGGTTATAGGATATCTCACATATGAAGAGGTACCTATTACTATTCTAGATCATCAAGTTAAGAAGCTAAGGAATAAAGAAATAGTTTCAGTAAAAGCACTTTGGAGAAACCAACAACCAGAAGAAATAACATGGGAGGCCGAGGACGCAATGAAATCAAAATACGCTTACTTATGAAGCTAAATAGGAAGTCCAACATGCATAATTGGGACACTAATAGGTATGTGTGATTGAATACATAATGTGTTGTCAAAAGTTTATGTAAGCAAAGGCTTAAACTTGGTTAAGCTATCCAATTGTGCTAACATTCAGGGATGAATTTTCCTAAGGGAGGAGGATATAACAACCCAAATCTTACAATACTAGTACTATGCAAATGAAACATGATATGGTTTAGTCAAATTAGCGCCCATTTTTAAAAGTGCTCAAATCTCATGTTATAGGGCGATATGTGCATCTAACGCTGAAGAGGGTCGAGTATAAATAAGTTTTAAGTCTAATTGAGGAGATCATGACTTTATATAAAGTGAGAAAGTGAGGTGCTTGTAGGACTTAGAAAGCAATTAGGTGAGTCACCTACTTGCTTAGCTTAAATTTGCTAGCTAAATGGAGATGAGACCCGATGTCGAACTAGTCCAAGTCCAATTATGAATAAAGTCCATGTTAAGGGTATAACTTTAGCCCATGTTTTAGCATCATAAATGTACTTTATTTTCAGCCCAAGAAGAATATAAAAATGGCCCAAGTATATCACAATCCACTTAATCATTTGGGCCCAAACCAAGTGAAGAGAAATTTAGAAAATGGGTAGCCAAAGCCTATCAACTTTGAGACCCAATTAGGCCCAAGTGAAAGGGACAAGTTGCTGCATCACCACCTTAATAATATAAGGCTTAAAACTCACAAGAAAGTTGTCCAAAATTCCTTTAAAAAGCCTTACAAATAGCACCTTTAAGTCATTCTTAGAGTTGGAAAAGTTTAGCTTTCACAAACTTTCTCTCTACACTTTCGTAACCTAGCAAAGCAACCACAAGAGGACTTCTAGGGTTCTTGGAGAATCCCTACACCTTGAAGGTAGTGGTAAGTAAGTTTACATATGTATTTAATATGGTTTTCATATGAAAAACAAGCGACTATGTTGGTTATGTTTGTACTGAAAATTTGAATAGCATGTGTCCTAAGTATTGTTGTGAGCTTTTCTTACTGTTCAAGAGGATTTTCTCTTCTTGGTTGGCTATATTATGAAGTAACACTCATGTATTTAACAAAGGTTTACTTGTTAATGATAAAACTAGGCTACTGCACCACTTTTACAATCTACAAAAAAAAAGAGTTGTTGTACAATGTCGTAATTGTGCTCTTAAAAGAAACTTATGGGCTGATAATTGGACATTGTTGTTTCACCACCTTCACCTAATTTGGGATTATTTGTGGACTATTGTAAGACTGCTTTTATGTGTAAAAACATTGTATATAGTTTGGGTAAAGTTGAAATAGATTCGGGATTGTTGACATATGTAAAGTTATGTCGCCTATTTGTATGTTGTGTAGAATTATTATGTGATGTGATTTGTGGTCTGTTGTAAGACTATTATGGCACCAGAATAAGCTGTGCATGATAATGTGTACTAGATAGTACGATTAGGAGTGAAAAGGTTTAAAGAATACGCTCAGGTTTATAAATACCCACTTGCTACCCATATGTTATTTTTTTTTATGAGATTAGGATACCAAGATGAATCTATTGGTTGCTAATACTAGTTTTATCACCTACTATGTTATAGATAAATATTTGCAGGAATGAAAGGTTATTTTGAGCTAATAGCGAGGTCGTACAGCGATGTATGTAAGGCTACTTAATTTCGTATTACTTGGCATGAAATCTAGATTCTTTCTTGGCACATAAAGGCACTTACCAACTCCAACACAACTATTAACTGTGTCTTCACTCTTTCACATGTTCATATGCTCCCATATATAGTCACCTTTGAATCTGCATACATATTTAAATACCAAGATATACGAATTCATTCTACTAAATAAAGTTCATGTGTTGTTCTACGTCCTATGCATTTCATTATTTGTGTAACTTACTCCCTTCATTATGGTGTTGTCTTTTGTGATTGTTTATATGTTATATTCTATATCTACAGCCCTACATCTCTAATATTATGACCACCAAAAGAATCATCTCAAAGGTAATTAAAAGATAAAGTAAATTATATTGCTTATTGATAGGTGGTAGCTCGAGGGGTGGAAGAATAAACTAACCAGGGATGATCCTATCATGGGGGATAGCCCGAGTGGTTAAGGAAGAGCCTAGCCAGGGCCGATCTTGATACAATTTTACCACTGATGAGCTGGTCGTTTGTATTACATGCTGTGCACAGATTATACAACAAAGGTAAAGTGATAAAAAGAGCATAAAGTATATTATCCCATAGTACAACTAAAGGTGGTCTCTTATCCTACATCAGTGCATAGTTTTATTTGAGTTATTACTTCATATACAATATACCCTATCTTATATATTCAGTACATTATCTCCTACTAATGTTCCTTATGGGGGACCTACATTTCATGCTACAGGTACAGGTGCTAGTAGATCTCCCCAGTAGGAGTACAGGATATCCAACTATTGTTATGAAGCTCCAGGTTTCTTCAGAGCTTTGTGTGTGTCTAGAGTTTATATTTTTGTATCATACGATTAGTCGAGGCAGGTCCTGTCCCGACCCTTATCAGATACTTTTCTTTATCTAGAGGCTTTGTAGACTATATAAATTAAAGTATGGTCATCTCTCGTACTTTAGATACCATGGCCCCAATGGCCTAGCCATATGCATTTCTTTTTATCTTGTTATCACTATTTATTTTCTCAAAGGCATGTCAAATGTATAAATCCCTTATCATATATATAGAATGCGCATAGATATAGGTTGGTTCTCCTGAGCCTTATTGGCAACGGGTGCCAGTCCGCCTTAATGGGACTTGGGGCATGACAACTTAGGCGCCAGGTATGGTTTTTGTGTTTTTTTGTGAAAAATGATACCCACCAAATTTTGATTAGTCAGTCCAGATAGCAACCATACATATTTCAGTGTGCTAAAAATACTTATTTTGATAAGTAAGGATAAATTAAGATAAAAAGCATAATCTGAGTATCTTTTGTTGATGATGTAATCAGTGTCATGTGAGTGTGAGCTTAATTCATTAAATTCATATGTTGTGTGCTAATTCAAAACTTGCCCAGTTACTCTAAGTTAGACTGTAGATTAATTGGATTAGGAGAGGATCTTAGGCCATTGTTCTTAAAGCCCACTTAACTTAAATAACTAACCAAATTTGCAGAATATCTCTTGATCCTAATGTTTGAGCCTGACATGTACCTATTCTTTGTAAAAACCTAAGTGACCTAGCCTTATTAGTTGTAGAATACTAAAATTAGCCCTGGTCCTTCCTTGAACATTGTACACCTTGACTGAGACAAAAGCCGAAGTTGAGGATGGCTACCAAAAGTGGTCCCAGTTCTGAGGACGGATAATGTGTATCTCAACTCAAGCCAAAAGCCTAAGTTGAGGTTGCTACTGTAAGGATAAAACACAAAATGAGGGGGAAAGTTAGTGATACATGGAAAAAGAAGAAAAATCATGTACTAAGTGCAAGAAAAATAAGTGAAGCCTTAGTTATGAGCTAAAAAGAAAAATGAAGTGTAAAAGCTTGAAAAATTCAAACGGAAAGCTTGAAATAGGAGAAAAGGGAGAATGGAATGAAAGTAGAAAGTGTTGGTGGGGCAAAAGTGTAGAAAAATATGGTGTCAAGATGGGCTGTTAGTCACTAATCATTAATCATACCAAATCCCCCCGAACCTACATGACAACCCATAAAGTCTTAAAGTGATCCTAGTCCAAGTAGTTGAAGGTCTTGGTCATTGGTATAGGGCAAGCCTATGGTATTGGGCATGATACATAAATATCATTTCTGAGGTGAGTGATATTGCATATTCCTAAGAGTATACATGAAAACATCATTTATAGTGAGATATTGGGATTCTTTCTGTGAGGACACTTGCATTGTATTGATTATCATTAGACTTATTCAGTTATTATGGACTGTTGATAGTACCTCAGTTGTCATAGTTGTATTATCACATGTATTAGTCTCTATTGATTTACTGAATAGCTATCTGATTATGTTTTCAAAAGTATTGTGGGTAGTTGTGCTTAAGTTTGATATAATGTATGCCATTAGGTTTAGGTTTGTATGTTTCTATACCTTTTATATAGATTGAGTTTGTTGCTTGAGACCAAGCAACAATTTTAAAGTTGAGGTTGTTGATGTGCTATCACAATACAACACTTTTGATGCTTAAAACTTGAAATTTTGTATATTCTTAATGCGATGTTAGTGGATTTTATGTGTTTTTATGTTTGGTTTGCAGGATTTCAGGGTTGGCATTAATTTTGCAAAGAATATGCAAAATTTGCTGATTTTGAGGATGTACCAGACCTTTTACGGGCCATAAAGCATTCTATGGGCCGTGAAGTAGGTTTCATGAACAATTCCAGTTAGGGGATGATTTTTTGAAGTTTGTTCTACGAATATTCCAGATGGGTCATGAAATATTTTACAAGTCATTGATCAAGTCTCATGCCCTAAGGATCAGAGAAGAAGGACTGTCTGAAGTTTTATCAGACGAAACCCTCTACTGGCTATAGAACCTTTTACAGGCTGTGAAAGGGTGTCGTAGAAATCAAGTCCAGATTTGTAGCAACAAAGCATGAAAGCCTGATTACGGGCCATGGAACACAATACAGGTCGTAAAGTAACTCGTGAGGCGTGTCTACCCAATTATCCTATTTTGTTTAGGATATGTATTTTAAACATTATAAATAGGTTTTAAGGTTATTTTTCTTAGAGAGTTCTGATAGTTGACAGAAAAATAGTTAGATTGAACAGAGAAAAACATTGGAGAGTTTTGAGAAACACTTGTACTCTTTGATTTGATCTTCTAAATATAATCTTGTGATTCTCATTAAAGCTTAGATTTACTTGTGCCTCATTCAATTGTGTAAGTGCTCAATTATATTATGCAAATTCATAAGTCTTTTATCCACACAGATCATGAGTAGCTAAACCCACAACTATGGTTATGGGAACCATGAAGAACTAAGACAGTAAAATCAGATAATTTATAATTCTTGAAAACTATGCATGCATTTTATAAATTAACTCTCTTTCTTTTGCATATTTTTAGTGGTGGCCAACATTAGAACCCGCCTAGTGTTACTGACTGGACCAAGGTAGTAATGAATAGGAAAAGTGATTATTTATCAAGATTCAATTGATGTGTTCTCATCTAATCAACCGAACTGGGCCAAGGGAAGGTTGTATTAGGACAATAGGTGAGGTTAGTAATGTCACACAATGGAGATGGGCCAAGTCACGTAGTTAAATTCATCTCTCACTAAGGCCAAAGGGTTTGGTGAATTTAACTTTTCGTCCTGTATACAATACACTAGAAAAGAATTAGGTTATTTTGTGATACTGAGTTAGGGAATCATGGTGAACATAATAATCTAGTTTCTCTTTATAGTGGTTTAAACACTTGTTTTAGTTTAGCATTAGCTTCACTAATTGTTATCAGAACCCCCCACTTTGTTGAGATAAGTTGGTTAATAATCCAAATTGAATACTTGAATACTTCTAAGTCTATAGTATTCCTTGGGGTTCGACCCTAACCTTTGTTAGATTCTATTTCTTGACAACAACTATTTTGTCCTAAAAAAAGAGGTGTAGCTTGGGTGACATCACCACCTTGCTTTATGTTCATGAGTTCCATCACTTTGGCTACCCTTAGTTTAAGTAGGAAGAAATGATCAAGGAAGGCGGCCTTAAACACTTTTCAACCGAGGCCCTTTTTCAACTCTTTCAAACTTCCATTGAGCAAACCAAACTTGAGCAACTCCATTAAGTTGATATGTTGTCAATTAATCCTTTTCTTCAGAATACACTCCCGTGATCATCACTACCTTATACACCTCATCAATATATTCTTATGGATCTTCATCCACCTTAGAACCATGAAACTCTGAGGGATTCATTCTAGCAAAATCTCTTATCCTTGAAGCCAGAGTAGGATTCTTTAGAGAGCAACGACTTAAGCCAATATGGTGATAGCAACACTAAACTCATCATTGAAAACTTAGTCCACTTGAGTGACTTGAGGAACTTGAGGAGCCAGAGGAACTTGGTCTTCATTAGCATTACCTCCCCTAGGAAAAGAAGCACATCGTGGAGCCATTTTTAAAAACACCAAGGGACAAACATTAGGATATAGAAGTTTTCAAGGCACAACATAGATCATAAAACAAGAGAAATTTCTCCTAATGTCTCATAGCCTCCTATTCATAGATGCGACACACTTCACACCAATGAAAAAGACTCTACTAGATGCGTCATGTTAGACTCCCTAGGATGATTTAAAATCTTGTGCTCTGATACCACTTTTGTCATGATCCAAACCTAGGGCCTAGCTATAACATGGTGAATGTCACACCCGAAGGTATCCCATCCAAGCCTCTGTTCATATTATAAGCGTTCATAAGGTAAAATAAGCATACATAAGAGAGTAAATAAGGGAAATGTATAAAGCTAAGAATATCACCTTAGGGGAATATACATCAATCCATAGTGTCCAAGAAACGCCTCTATATCATAAGTTCTTGGTTGGGTCTAGAATATAGTTTACTAGATCACCCTTAAGATATACTTCAAAATAAAATAATAAAGTATTAACATATAGAAACATCATAAATGAACTTTTTCCCAGAGCATGGGAACTCACCAACAATCTTCAAGCTTGGAATCCAAATCTAGCCACAAAATAGAATAGTCGCCTCATCATCTGCCCTTACATGGCTAAATCATGTAAGTAAAGAAATATGTATTAGTATGTGGAATGTACTAAATATGTAGGTATGCCACGAATCAAACGACATCACAATATAATATAATATGCATAATCATAATTAATAGTATAAGGACACAATATGCATGAGCAATGCAAGTTAAAATCATGAGAAGAAGCATCATCAAATCCATTCATATACTTAGCATATATATGTGGGAAAAAGACCATATCCATCATATCAGATCATGTGTACTATTATATGGAATATTTATGTTCCCTCTACATCAAGCGAAAAAGGAGTCTACTCTGCCAATGTAGACTCGATCCTCACTTTATAGGCTCTATCCTAGCAAAGTGAGAACCCATCATTTGACCCTACCCTTTAGGCTCTATCTTAGAATGGTGAGTGTTTATTAAAAGCTATATGGATCCATTAACACACTTTTAAGGCATAAAAGCATGAATGTCATTCCAATGATGGCACATAGTTATGGGACAATGTAGTCTACCAAAGCCCTCTCGATGATAAGTCATATCCCATGGAATATCTAAATCATGCATGTACATTACTTTTAACATAGTTCATGCTTTATCAAAACCATACTTTCATACTTCATAAAATAGTCATCATAACCTTTCATGAAAACATCCCATGTCATAAGAATAATCCATCTACTTTTCTTTTTTATCATAGTGTAGGTAGACATCCCACCTTAATATAGTCATCTTAAATATTAGGGTTTTCATCACCCTCTTTATTATATAATCATCATATCTTTGACATAACATCATGATTGTCATAAAACATGCTTTTACATACTTTAGATCATAATCATGAAAATTTATACCTTTATCATATGAGACTAGGGCTAAGTATGGGTTCATGAATAATTGAGTCAAAATCAGGCAATTGGATGAGATTTATAAAGCAACTATATTAATTTGGATCATTAGTAAAGGAACCCACATCAATTCATTAAGCCCTAATTATACCTACTTTAAATCATATACTTTTGCTTGGAAATCATACAAATCATATAGTTCTTCATAATTCATGTATAATTAAATATAATCATTATGTAAGAATCATAATCCATGCATTTGGAATCATAGCATAAAAATCCATAAGAAATCATCATCAAATTTTGATTAAAAAGGATTTTTTAGATTGGGTTTCATAGATGAAACTGATCCATGGATGAAGCCCTAAATACCTCAAGTGCTAATGCTTAGAATGAAGATGAAAATCTGGAAACGTTGGCAGAAGATTCAAGTTCCAGCTTCAATGGTAGCCTTGAGAAAATTTGGAGGATAAAAGACTTTGAATGAATTAGGAGTAGAACTTATAAGGGCTAGAGGTTAGTTAGGGTAGTTTAAATAGCTCAAACAACATATTTTAACACTTAAACAAATTGGAGATATCAAAAACACCCATTATTAAAACTGTCAAAGCCCACAATGAAACTCCATCCATGAGTCGTGGTTTAATCTCTGTACCATGACTTGGCTTGTATAACCTTATGTCACAAAAGTTGAGTTACTAGAATTTGCAAATTTCAGTCAATGAACATACAAGATGACTCGTCAATCCATTTATGGGTCGTAAGTCATCTCGTAGAGCTGTTCTTGACTTAGACAAACTTTAGCCCTTCAGGACTCCTTTTCGTGACACCTCTGATGGGTGATGGTTCCATATGCAACCCATACTATTAATCATACATCAACTTTAAGAAATTCTTCAACTTTTCATTTTCACTAGACTCAATCTATGAAGCCTAGCAATAACCCATGGATCATTCCACAAGCCATAGACTAGATCGTAGGATCACATCATTCTATAAATTCCTAACTTTTAGTTTTCCAAGCCTATAGACATGAGAGCTGTTACAACAAGCTCTTATGATCGGTGAATAGATCAACATAAACCCCATAATGATAATGTTGCCAAATCTTCAAAGCAAACAAGACAACCACTAATTCAAGATCAGGAGTCGGATAATTTTGTTCATGCACCTTCAACTATCTGGATTCATAAGTTATCACCTTGCCATGATACATAAGCACATAACCCAAACCAATCTGAGAAGTATCACAATATACCATAAGCCTATCTAAGCCATTTGATAGTGTCAAAATAGGGAAAAACGTAAGTCAATCTATAGAAGTTTGAGAGCTTTTCTCATACTTATCTGTCCGTATGAACTTAGTCTTATTTTGAGTCAACTTAGCCAACGGTGAAGAAATGCATGAAAAATCCTCAAGAAATCTCTAATAATAACCATCTAACCCAAGAAAACTTCAAATATCTAACGGAGCTAACAATTTAGGCCAATTTTTTACAACCTCAGTCTTCTTTGGATAAATTTTAATACCATCACTGGAAACCACATGACCAAGAAATTCTATATCGTCCAACCAAAAATCACATTTACTGAACTTCGCATATAATTGTTTGCCCCTCAAAGTCTGAAGAACCAACCTCAAATGATCCATATACTCTTGCTTATTCTAAGAATTAATTAGAATATTATCAATAAAGACAACCAACAAAAGTATCAAGGAATGACTTGAACACCTGATTCATGAGATTCATAAATACTGCCAGAGCATTAGTTAACCCAAAAGACATCACCAATAATAACGTTCAAACATACTCCTTTTTATAGAATATAGATGAGCGTTAGTAATATATTTACCCAACTAAGAGTTGGAGTTAATCCCACAAGGACTATTCTGAAACAACTCTACTAGTTATCCTACTTCAGTTGTTGGTTCTATTTATAGAAAATAAACAAATGCGAAAAAATTAAAAATGGGGGTTTTGAAATAAAAATCCTAAGTACGAGTACAAATAAGGATAAAATAAACTAAGGCTTAGATAGTGTGATGGATGACTAGGCCTCATGACACTTAACTAGTGAGCAATTAACTTCGGGTGTATTAGTGGTTATATAGTATGCAAAATCAGGTGAGTTGGGTAACTTCTAGTCAACCTCCTGGTCCTTTCTAGAAGTTTATCATTCATCTCCTCCCGGTCTCAGAATGTTTTCAATGCTAGCCCTCGTTTTTAATTTTGAAAAACTGTCACCTTCCAGTCTTAAGTTTTCTAGATAAGGCTAATACCCAACCCTAAGTATACTATTCCGCCCTAGGCTCAAGTGACTCATATTTAGGTCGATTGCTTTTATCTCTCATTGTAATCTCCTTTTCCTAATCATTAATTTCCTCCTAGACAACTAACGAATATGGGCAAGTTGTCAATGCGTGCACTCATCAAGAAAGATTTTTAAGCGAAGAAAATCACAATACATGCAATACAAGTCCCAATAAAACCTTACGTTTTGCCTAATTCATTAAGACATCATGGTTCTCATAACCAGAGTTGTGGGTCTAGATTATCGAACATGAAAGGTTTTGAACAAGAATCATATTAAAATTCATGTTAAAATTACTTAAAATAGAGGAAAAATCAATTCTTAACTCACACATGAAAACAAGAAGCAAAATGCTAATTAAAACTGCAAACGGTAATCAAAACTGACAACTAATGTTGTGTTCTTGAGGCTCACTGTCCAGCCGTGTATTTGATGAAGAAGTTCTAGAGAATTGATGTAAAAATCATGCAAGAGTAGCCCCAAATCATGAGGTACAAGGTCTCTCAAATAAATAATTCAAAGTCCTATTTATACTAAACAAAACCTAGCCCAAACACTAAGGAAAACAAATCCTTATTGGACTAGGAAAACTAAAATAAATCTGGATGCATGCTTTCTTCATAAGAATGACCATGGATCATGGTCAGTTTCATATCCCTTGAACCTGTTTCTTGTTGTGTACTTGACCTGGATCACAAAATCCTTTCTTCTTCACAATTGGACCTGGAATTGTCCACTATTCACCATCTTTTCCACTTTATGAATTGACTTGGAAACGCTAATTTTTTGGATAGCTGGATACTTTCACGACTCTTTTCACTGCGCGTGAACTACACCATGGACCTTGAAAGGTCTTGTGGTGCTTTGCCTTGTGTTGTTTCCTCTCCTTGTTGCTGGACGATCACCCATATAGACCTTACAACACATGATGGGTCAAGACTCTGTGGTAGTTGCCTTCACATTTGGACTTTCGCCACACTGCCTAGGCACTTCACGAGCTCACTCACACCTTGTGGTGTGGACCATGAGCTGTGGAGGGGCTCTTGTGTCACTAGATGGCAAAATAAAGCTGCCTTAGGCAGTATCCCTTACGAGGTGCCTTTCACAGCAAACACCAACCTTATAGTGCACCATAAGCCCTGAAAGGCTTCGTTGTGTGCACTTTGTCTCCACACATAGTTGCTTTAATATTTTTGTACTCATTGATGCTACTCATGCCAAGATCTAGTTACCTATGTTTTGATTTCAATCCCAGATCCACTCAACTTCAAGCAATCTTCCTTCAAGTGGCTACAAACATAAATAAATTCCAATTTCAAGTTTGTTCTCGTCCAAATTCAAACAATTGTTTTCTAGCTTCAAATGTGCAGTACATTCTCCTTGTTTATAATTAGTTGTTCAAATCACAAATCTAGCCTTGTGCATTGAAAAATTTGGTCAATTCTTCACTCGAGTGTCCACACGCTTGTGAAAAGTTTGATCCATTTTGCTTTCACAAGCTCGTGCAATCCGTATAGTAATGTTTCTGTGGCTTCTTTGGCATGATGTACTTCCTCATAAGCAACACCTTTCTGAACTCCAACCAAAATTATGAGCAAGTTCAATTTCTACTGGATAATGGGACCCTTCAATAAGTCTATTGGAATTGGCTCTGCAGTGACTTGTCTGTTAACTCTATGAAATCCTTGTTTTCTTGAAAATCAACATAAAACATACATCAAACTAACAAAACATTCTTATGAACTCACAATAGTCCTTTGGGATTTATGAAAATACAAGACACATTAACCACGAACTCAAAGTGCCCATATCTAGTCCAAAATGTTGTTTTAGGAATATCACTTTCCCTTATCCTTACTTGATGATAATCGAAATAAAGATCAATCTTGGAGAAATTAGTAGCACCCAGTAACTAATCAAACAAATCATCAATCCTTGAAAATGGATACTTGTTCTTTATAGTCACCATGTTCAATTGCCAATAATCAATACATATTTGAAGTGACCCATCCTTCTTTCTTAAACATAACACAGGATCGGCCCATGGTGATATGCTTGGCCTAATAAATCCCTTTTCCAACAAATCCTTCAACTGGTTTTTCAACTTCTTTAATTCGGTCAGTGCCATATGATAAAGAGGAAAGGAAAGAAGTTGAGTATCAGGAAGAAGATCTATGCTAAACTCTACTTCCCTTTTGGGAGGAATATTGGGTAAATCTTCAAGAAAGACATCTGGTAACTCATTGACCATAGGAATTGACTTAAGAGTAGGGGACTCAGACTCAACATCTCAGACCCTAACTATATCATAGATACATTCCTTAGAAATCATTTTTTAGGCTTTGAGATATAAGATGACTTAAAAGTCAAGTCACTACCAACCTACTCACGAATAAGCTCATTTGGAAACTACCACCATTGTGCATTAGCTGGTCTGGCATCCTTGAAAGTCCACCAGCACTGTCTGATTTGCCAGTCCAACTAATATGTCTTAAAATCTATGCCTTTGGACTCTAGCAACCTCAATGCTTGCAACCTCTCCATGCAAGCTTCCAAAAACTCTTGAGCATCCTCTCTAGCCACCCTGGAACACCTTGATAGAGTCAATCTTAAAAAATACCCAAGCATCCACTACTCCTAGAAAGGTGTGGCTCCCTATGGCTGTGCAACCAGAGTCTCTGGAGTAGCGTGCTCTACTAGGGCCTGTGTTGGAGGAACTGAGGTGAGTGTTGGACCCTGCTAAATGCCTCCAATTGCCACTTACAACTGCCTAATAGCCACTTGTACCTCAGGTGTAATCATGAAAATTGCTAGGGCCTGTGGGGGAACTTGTACCTCCAATTGTGAAGGTGCTGGGACATCTTGTATCTGATCAACAGAATCTAGGGGCTACTTTCTAAAAGGGATTAACGACATCACCCTACCTTTACTTGATGCCCAATCCCTATGTAACATATTTACAAAAAAGAGAAATAATTGAATTCCAAGAAGATAATAGATAGTTGGCAATACTGCTTGAATAAATTCAATAACAGAGGGTTTCTTGAGCATCCTATAACCTCCTAAAAAAAATTGATGGACGTGTCCATACCCATTCGTAGGACACTACAATATGGTAGATTTATATAGATGAGACCAGCGGACCTGCCTATGATAGTAACTTGTCATGACCCAACATTTCAGGTCATAATAGTGCTGGTTAGATCCCACCTACTATCATGACCAAAGCCTAGGGCCTAGAGGTGACACGGCGAATGGGGAACCCAAAGAAACCCCAAACAAGCCTATTAACTTGTCATTACATATCCTTGGTCATGGAAGCATACAAAGACATATAGATTAAACATAGGGGCAACGGGTCTAAGGGAAAGCTTCCATAAACGTCATAATCAAGAGTCAAAAGTCAAAGCGCATACATAAATACATAACATGCCCAAGAAGTACCTCTAATACATAGATAGAACGCAAGTCAAGATAAGCTACCGGGCTCACCCTCATAGTCAATAGAACATAAGAAAGTATCTCAATACAAGGATAATAGTAACTTAGACCAAGGTCCCTGAAATGGAGGACTCACTAACAAGCTTGGAATAGCACCATCTAGCCACGTGGAGGAGGAGGAGGATCAACTTGGACACCGATTCCTAAATGGTGATATCATGTAGGTAAGATTATGTGTTAGTACGTTTAAATATACTAAGCATGTGGGATGCAATGCAATGAGAGATAAGCTTTATGATCAACAAGTATAACATTATGCAATTGGCATAATATAGCAATATGATATGTATGTTCAATGCATAAGTAAAACATGCTTAAGTAAATCATACTCATATAGGATACCATATGTGAAGAAGAGACCAAGCTAGATTTCCAAGGTATAAACTCCTTGGGGTTGGTGATTATAACACCCATCACCTTAGTGTGTGAGGTACAAACCCCTCATCAAGGTTAGTTATGATAGCACCCATCACCCTACTATGTAAGGTACAAACCCCTCATCAAGGTTTTGGATGATCGCACCCATCACCCTAGTTATTAAGATATCAACACCTCAACTAGGTCAGTGATGATCGCAACTATCACCCTAGTAGTTGAGTCTTTGACCCCACAACTAGGCCCCCAAATTGGGAATGGTCTACCATAACACTTTATATAGTATTCGTCTTGTACATAAGCTTATTTCATCATCATATAGTCAGTCGTATCATATCTCATGCTTTAGATCATCATTTCCTCAAGAAACCATAACTGAACATTTTATAAAACACCTTAGGGGTATGTAATGGAGGTAAAAGACCATGCAATTTAAAGATGAAATCATGCAAGAAAATCTGTTGTAAAACCATTAATCAACACCTAACAACACCCCCAAGACATTCATAGCAAAACCCTTCATCAAATCCAATATTAAATCCAAGATTTAGAGCTCAAAACATGCTAAAAGAACCATACTTGTATTAACTAAAATCACTGTGCAGTACATTTCTCAATATATAAGACCCAAATTTAAAATCAACTTTAAATTATGAAATATTACTAAAAAAAAGGGTTTAGGCACCATGGGTGGAAGGACCCAATGGTTCAACACCACATATCTTAGCTTTAGGGAAGTTCTTGATGAAGTTAGAAAATAGAGGCTTGAAGGTTGAAAAGAATCATTAGCTTTGGATGATGGTTTTGGGTCTTGAATTTGGGAGTGAAAATATAGCTAAGTGTTTTAGTGAGTGTTGGGAAATGTTTTAGGGGATATGAGAGTGAAATTTGGCTAATTATATGTAAAAGCATGTTTGGATAAACTTAGTCCCAACACTTAGAAAAATCTGGATGGACTACGAATAACTATGCAGAAAATACACGTCTCCACGTCGCGGAGGCTCTCTAGAAATCGTACCAAGTGAAATTTTATAATTTGATTCCTTTGCTTTAAATTTGAGGTTGGACCCTTGTCACCATAATTTTGAACCCTTGAACAATAATATAAAGTTAGATTTTTGAAATAACCAACAGATTTTTAGATATACAGAAAATAAGATTCCGGGCACTTCCGAGACATATTATTAGGCACGTTTCAGGCACTTTTGGGGGTCGTTTCAATATCTCCCCTTTGGGAACATTCGTATCTGAATGTAAAATAGAATTCCAAGACAAGAGTGATCATGAATAAATCATCCCCAACAAGAATGTAACATAACATGTAAAACACCATTTTCAAAATCTCAACATAAGTGTTAAATCATCATAAGTTTACCAACTTAAACATGAATGCATATGAATGATATAGAGGATGAAATGTAAGACTTGAAGTCATATATGAAACTTAGGATTAGTACCTTAGGCTTGAGTCGAGTGTAAAAGATATGGATACCACTTTTGCATGTCCGCTTCGGCCTCCCAAGTAGCACATTCGACTTGTTGGTTCCTCCAAAGGACCTTAATGGAAGTGACTTCTTTGTTCCTCAATCTCTTTACTTGCCTATCAAAGATCTGAATTGGGACCTCTTCAATTGTTAAGTTATCCTCCACACCACCCACGACATCAAAAGGTATAATGGCATTAGGATTGCCAACACATTTTCTCAACATAGAGACATAAAACACCGAATGGACCAAATTCTTTTTACTAGGAAACTTCAACTCATAAGCTACCTTGCAAACACTCTTAATCACCTTATAAGGACCAACATACATTGGTCTCAACTTTCTTTTTTTGCCAAAATGGACTACACCTTTCCTTGGAGAAACCTTCAAATAAACCCAATCACCCACTTGGAATTCTAGGTCTCTTCTTTTTACATCGGCATAGGATTTTTGATGACTTTGGGCTATCCTAAACCTTTCCCTAATCATATTAACCTTGTCAATAGCATCCATAACTAGATCCGGCCCCAATAAGTCCACTTATCCAACCTTAAACCAACCCACCGGTGATCTATAATGTCTCCCATAAAGAGCTTCAAAAAGGAGCCATACGGATTCTAGAGTGATAGCTATTGTTGTAGGCAAACTCAATTAATAGAATATGGTCATCCTAACTACGTTTAAGCTCCAAGACACAAGCCCTAAGCATATCCTCAAGTGTTTGAATTGTTCTCTTGGCTTGGCCATCCGTTTGAGGGTGGAAGGCCGTACCAAGGTGAACTTTGGTTCCAAGACTCCTTTGAAAAGATCTTCAAAAGTGTGAAGTAAATTGTGCACCATGATCCGATATAATGGATAAAGGAACCCCATGCAACCTTACCAACTCATGGATATACAACCTTGAATACTCTTCAGCCCCATATGAAGTCTGGACCGATACAAAGTGAGCCAATTTTGTCATCCTATCAACCACAACGCATACGGAATCAAAACCTTTCCTAGTGTTGGGAAACCCAACCATAAAATTCATATTAATCACCTCCCATTTCCAAGTATGAAGCTCTATGTCTTGGGTTAGGCCACCCAATCTTTGATGCTTAGATTTGACTTGTTGACAACTATGGTAACTAGTGATAAATTTGGCAATATACCTCTTCATGCCTGCCCACTAACACACATCCCTCAAGTCTCTATACATTTTGGTGGAACTGGGGTGGATAGAATAGGAGGAATTGTGGGATTCATCAAGAATTCTCTCACTCAAACCATCAACACATGGCACACACAACCTACTTTGGTATCTAAGGGCCCCATCTCCCCCTTTGGAGAAAATCTCTATCTTGCCTTCTTTCACCAAGGCCTTCAACTGAAGAAAGGAGGAGTTTAGATCTTGTTTTGTTGTCACCCCATCAACCAAAGAAGATTTAGAACTATCATCAACAACAATACCATCACCCACATCTTCTAACCTCACCACTAGTCTAGCCAATATATGCACCTCCCTAGCCATCTCTGTATCACAAACATCAATATGAGCTAGGCTACCCATAGACACCTGACTCAAAGTATCTGCCATAATATTTGCCTTACCCGTATGGTATTACACATTCATATCATAGTCCTTAAGGAGTTCTAGCCACCTTCTTTGTCTTAAGTTGAGATCTTTTTTGAGTGAAGACATATTGAAGGCTCTTATGATTAGTTAAGACATCAACATGCACCCTATACAAATAATGATGCCGAATGTTTAATGCAAACATCACGGCGGCCAATTCAAGATCATGGGTAGGGTAGTTCTTTTCATGCACTTTGAGTTACCTAGAAGCATATGTTATGACCTTACTATTTTGCATTACTACACAACCCAAACTAACTCTAGATGCATCACGATACACAATAAAACCCTCAAGCCCATCCAATAGTAATAATATAGGAGCGAACACAAGTCTATCTTTCAATGTTTGGAAACTTTTCTCATATTCATTGGTCCACAGAAACTTAACTTTCTTTTGAGTCAATTTTGTCATAGTAGAAGCAATGAAGGAGAACCCATTCACAAACCTTCTATAGTAACCCGCAAGGCCCAAGAAACTCCAAATGTCCAACGGGGTCAATAGTCTAGGCCAATTCCTAATCTCATCGATTTTCTTAGGATCCACTTTTATACCATCCCTGACACCATATGACCCAAGAATGCAACCTCCTTCAACTAAAATTCGCACTTGTCATATTTAGCATACAATTCTCTCCTCCCTCAATCCTTACAACACAACCCTCAAATAGCCTATATGTTCCTCCTTACTATGTAAATAGATTAAAATATCATCAATAAAGACCACAACAAAGGAATCAAGCTAGGGCTTGAAGACCCTATTCATTAGGTCCATGGAGATGGCCGGCGCATTAGTCAATCCAAAGGACATAATCACAAATTCATATTGCCCATACATAGTTTGGAAGGCTGTCTTTGGAATCTCACACTCCCTCATCTTTTAATGAAGGTACCTGGACCAAAGATCAATCTTAGAGAAAAAGCTAGTCCTTTGCAATTGGTCAAACAAGTCATAAATTCTTGGAAGAGGATATCTATTCTTTATAGTGACCCTATTGAGTTGCCGGTAGTCAATTCACATTCTAAGTGACCCATCTTTCTTCTTTACAAATAACACTGGTGCACCCCAAGGTGATTGGGTAGGTCTAATAAATCCCTTCTCCAACAAATCTTTGAATTGCTCCTTTAGCTCTTTCAACTCCGCCGGGGCCATACGATAAAGGGGAATAGGGATAGGTTAGTTTTCGAGAAGGAGATCTATACCAAAATCAATCTTCCTTTTAGGAGGGACACCGGGAAGGTCATTTGGGAAGACATCAAGAAATTCATTTATAACCAAAACTAACTCAATAGAAAGGACTTTGGACTCCACATCTTTGACTCTCACAAGATGATAAAACCACGCCTTGGGACTCGACATCTTTGACTGTCACAAGATGATGAAAACATGCCTTGGAAATCAACCTATGGGCTTTAATGCATGAGATAAACCTACCCCTTACTACTACATCATGACTTTCCCACTCAAGGACAGGTTCATTTGGAAATTGAAACTTAACCCTGCGGGTTCTACAATCAATAGAAGCATAGTATGCATGCAACCAATCCATCCCAAGGATAACATCAAATCTACCATATCTAATTCAACAAGATCACAAGGTAAGATTTTATGTAAGATACAAATTGGACAATTTCTATACACCCTCCTAGCAATAGTATAGGCACTAATAGGGGTAGACACCTCATATAACTCATGCGACAATTCCGACTCAACATGGAACTTTTTATGAACAAAGGGGGTAACAAAGGAAAGGGTGACACCTAGATCAATGAAAGCATATACACCAAGATCAAAGATTTTCAACATACCGGTAACAATATCAAGGACCTCGCAAACCGATTGCCTCCCATGTAGAGCATAGAATTGATTGTGCCTTGGGGCACCACCTTGAGGACCACCTCTACCCAATAGAATCGCATTTGCACCCTGAACCTTGCCATGGTTTCTAGGACAATCTACCTTCTTGTGACCAAGCTCGCCAGATTTAAAACATGCATTGGAACCCTTCAAACATGGGCCTTTATTACCCCCTACACATCTAGGATACACATCATTAGGAGCCATACCAACAACACCTTGAGGCCTCGAGAAGTCATTGGCAAACCTCTTATTAGTAGCATGAGGAGGCCATTGGCCTTGAAATCTGGTACTCTTTTGGAACTTGCCATCAAAGCGGGCTCTCTTGGCCTTACGACACCTTCTTTCTTAATGTTTCTTCTTCCATTTACTCAACATATGTCATCAACCACGATAAGTCCATATCACTAATAAGCAAGGTGGATCGACACTCTTCACTTACCAAATCGAAGACACCCATAACGAACTTATTCATCCTTGACCTAGAATCAACCATCAAGTGAGGAGTATACTTTGAAAGTTGATTAAATTTGAGGACATATTCCCTCACACTCATACGACCTTGTTTCAAGTTCATAAAGTTAACCAACTTTTCTTTCCTAAGCTCAAGAGGGAAGAACTAATTAAGGAAGGCCAATTTGAATTCCTCCCAAAGAAGCACATAGCCATTACTCTTCTTACCTTTCCATTGATCAAACCAAATTTGGGCTACCTCCTTGAGTTGGTATGTTGCCAACTCTGCCTTCTTATTTAACCTAACACCTATGATCGACAATATTTTATAGACTTTATCAATAAAATCTTGTGGATACTCATCCACCTTTGACCTATTGAAAATCGGAGGATTCATCCTCATGAAGTCTCTTACCCTAGCTCCCAGGGTAGTAGCATGAGGTTCTTGGGCCCCTTGTTGGAATTGGTTGACACCACTTGGGCAAGTATAGTAAGAGTATCCCAGAGCCTACTATTGGTAGGTCCGTCCTCAAGAGTTTGGGCCCGTCTTCCTCTAGTATTCGACATGATCTAGCATAGTCATAGCGCACTTTGACACCATTAATAGAACTCTAATTGATGTAGTATGTTGGAATCCGAGGATCTATTAAACTAGTGCTCTGATACCAAGTTTATCATGACACAAGCCTAGGGCCTAGACGTGATACGGGGAATGGGGAACTCGAAGGAACCCTAAACAAGTCTCTTAACTTGTCATTCACATCCTTGGTTGCGGAAGCATACAAAGACATATAGATTAAAAATAGGGTAATAGGTCTAAAGGAAAGCTTGTATAAATGTCATAATCAAGAGTCAAGAGTCAAAGCTCATACATAAATACACAATATGTCCAACTAGAATCTCTAATACATAAATAGAGTGGGGACAAAACAAGCTACCGGGCTCATAGTCATAGTCAATAGAACATAAGAAAGTGTCTCAATACAAGGATAATAGTAACTTAGACCAAGGTCCCCGAAATTGAGGACTTACTAATAAGCTTAGAATACCACCGTCTAGCCACGTGGAGGATGATGATGATCAACTTGGGCACCAGTCCCTACATAGTGATATCATGTAGGCAAAAGTGTGCGTTAGCACGTTTGAATGTACTAAATATGTGGGATGCAATGCAACAAAAGATAAACTTCATGATCAACATGCATAACATTAGGCAATAGGCATAATATAGTAATATGACATGTTTGTTTAATGCATAAGTAAAACATGCTTGAGTAAGTCATACTCATATAGGATACCATATGTGAAGAGGAGACCAAGCTAGATTTCCAAGGTATAAACTCCTTGGGGTTGGTGCTGATAACACCCATCACCCTAGTATGTGAGGTACAAATCCCTCATCAAGGTTAGTGATGATAGCACCCATCACCCTAGTGTGTGAGGTACAAACCCCTAATCAAGGTTAGTGGTAATAACACCATCACCCTAGTGATTGAGATAACAACCCCTCATTAAGGTTAGTGATGATCGCACCCATCACCCTAGTGATTGAGATATCAACCCTTAACTAGGTTGGTGATGATCACACCCATCACCCTAGTAGTTAAGTCTTTGATCCCTCAACTAGATCCCCAAATTGGGAATGGTCTACCATAACACTTTATATAGTATTCATTGTGTACATAAGCTCATTGCATCATCATATAGTCAATAATATCATATCTCATGCTTTAGACCTTTTATCAAACACCTTGGGAGTGTGTGGGAGTAAAAGACCATGTAATTTAGAGATGAAATCATGCAAGAAAATCTATTATAAAACCATTAATCAACACCTTACAACACCCCCAAAGACATTCATAGCAAAATCCCTCATCAAATCAAACATTAGATCCAAGATTTAGAGCTCAAAACATGATAAAACAACCTTAGTTTTATGAACTAAAATGACTGTGCAGTAAATTTCTCAATATACAAGACCCATATGTAAAATCAACTTTAAATCATGAAATATTTGTAAAAAAAAGGGTTAGGCAACGTAGGTAGAAGTACCCAATGGTTCAACACCACATACCTTAGCTTTGGAGAAGTTCTTGATGAAGTTTGAAAATGGAGGCTTGTAGCTTGAAGAGAATCCTTAGCTCTGGATGAGGGTTTTGGGTCTTGAATTTGGGAGTGAAAATATGGCTATGGATGAGGGTTTTGGGTCTTGAATTTGGGAGTGAAAATTGGCTAAGTGTTTTAGTGAGTACTAGGAAATATTTTAGGAGATATGAGGGTGAAATTTGGCTGTGTTTTAGTGAGTACTAGGAAATATTTTAGGAGATATGAGGGTGAAATTTGGCTAAGTATAAGTAAAAACATGTTTGGAAAAACTTAGGCCCAACACTTAGAAAAATCTGAATAGACTAGGAAAAACTATGCAGAAAATACACATCTCAGCGTCGCGGAGAGGACACGGAGGCTCTCTGGAAATCCACCAAGTGAAATTTCATAATGCGATTCCTTTGCCTTAAATTCAAGGTTAGACCCTTGTCACCCTAATTTGGATCCACTGAACAATAATATGAAGTTGTATTTTTGAAATATCTAGTGGATTTTTAGATATACAGAAAATAAGATTTTGGGCACTTTCAAGGTATATTTTCAAGCACTTTTTAGGGGTCGTTTCACCTACAGATAAGCAAATCCAAAACCAGCAGTACCTGTCCTAGCATCTAAGCATAATGTAAGCTATCAATCGATAATCAAAGTCAAAGATACAACTTACCCTAAATCTTAGAAGTCACTTGTACAGAGCTACTTTAGACTCAAAAAAATAATATATATATACAGATATATACATAAGTCGATAGCACCTTAAATATACAAGCAAAAATTATAAATATACAAGGCCATTGTCTGGATACAAATGATGGCCAAATGACAAAAGGAGAACATAGTCTAAAACAGCTAATGCTCACCAAAGTTTCCCAAAGTTTCTATAAAGCTCCTAGCTCAACAACCACGTCTTGTACCTAAATCTTCACCATAAGTAGATGTAAAAAAGTAGTGGTGAGTACTAGTGAAAGGTACCCAGTAGGCATCATCTACCGATTGAGTGAAATATAGTAAATATGGGAAGATCAAATATAACAAAATGTTGTAATGCTAGCAAGTTGAACCAGGCCCAAAGTAAGTATATCTGTAGAATCACAGGATCCAAACTAAATGAACTCAAGTAGTATGCAATGCACCCCATATATATAATGTCTCTAAATCTTTAATAAAAATACAATGGCGAACAACTCAAGATCATGATTCAGATAATTCCCTTCATGCACGTTCAATCATTGAGGCATAGGCAATGATTTTCCCATGTTGCATCAAGACACAACCCAAGCCTCTATGTGAGGCATCATAATACACAACAAAATCATTCAATAGGAGCTAACGTAAGATGATCTTTTAGAAAACTTTTCTCACACTCATCAAACCATTGAAATTTTGCCTTCTTTTAGGTCAATTTAGTCAAAGGAGAGTCAATGGAAGAAAATCCTTCAACTAGTCTCTAGTAATATCTGGCCAAACCCAAGAATCTCCTAATATCGAGTGGAGAAAATGGTCTAGGACAATTTTTCACTGCGTCCAACTTCTTAGAGTAGACTCTAATACCACTACTCGAAATAATGTAGCCAAGAAAAGCCATCTCCCTTAGCCAAAAGCACATTTACTAAAATTGACAAAAGAGTTACCTATCTCTCAATGTTTGCAACATAATCCTCAAATGATCCTTATGATCCTTTGTATCCCATGAATATACCAATATATCATCTATGAGCACAACTACCAACATACCCAAATACGATTTGAAGATCCTATTTATCAAATCCATGAAAGTGGCAAGAGAATTTGTTAGTCCAAATAACATAACTATGATTTAAAATGACCATACCAAGTTCTAAATGCCATCTTAGGAACATCATCTACTTTCATCCTCAATTGATGATACTTGGACCAAAGATCAAGCTTGGAAAATAGCTTGCATATTGTAGTTGATCAAATAGGTAATTAACTCTTAGAAGTGGATACTTGTTTTTGATAGTCTCCTTGTTCAATTGCTGATAATCGACACACATTCAAAGTGAATCATCTTTCTTCCTTACAAATAATACGAGAGTACCCCATAGAGACACACTAGGCTTTATGAACCCTGTGTCAAGAAAGTCGCTTAATTGTTCCTTTAATTCTTTCAGCTCCACTGGGGCCATTTGATATAAAGGTATAGAAATAGATTGAGTGTTAGGTAAAAGATAAATGCCTGAGTCAATTTTCCTTACAAGAGGAATACTGACAATTCATCAGGGAACTCATTAATTATAAGGACTGAATCAAGAGTAGGAACTTTGGACTCAATATCTATGACCGGACAATATAGTATATGCAATCTTTGGAAATCATTTTCATATCTTTTACATAAGAGATAAAGTTTCCTTTAAATGGACTCATTAGGGACTTAAAATGTGATCCTATGGGTTTGTGATCAATAGAGGCATACGGTGCATGCAGCCAATCCATACAAAGAATCATATCAAAATAGACCATATCAAGTTTAACAAGATCATATGAAAGACTTTATGAAAGACAGGCACGTGACAATTTCTATAGATTTTCTTGGGTAGGATTTATTAACCAATAGGAGTATGGGCCGAGTAAGGTTCTACCAAGACTTTTCGAGACATATTAAACTTTATGGCAAGGTAAGGAGTAACAAAAGACATATTAGCACTAGGACAAGTAAATCATACACATCATGATCAAATACTCTTAACATACAAATGACCACATCGAGAGATGCCTCAACCTCTTGCCTAGTATGTAGAGCACAAAATCGATCATCATATGGACCACCACTTTGAGCTTGGGAACCTTGTTGCACTTACCCTCTTTGAACTATTTGACCATATTGATGCACTTTTTTTCCTTTTGTAGCAACATGAGGACATTTGGAGATCTTGTTTTCCACCTTTCCATAACCAAAACAAGCATTGGCACCTCTCAAGCATTCACCAACATGGTTCTTCCCAAACTTGGGAAACCTAGGAGGATATTACTACTACCTCTCATAATATCACCTTGAACTTTAGGGTTAGGCACCCTATCTTTGTCAAACCTTTGAGCACCTTTAGACGACACTTGGCCTTGTGGGAAACATTCACCAGCGAACTTAGTGTATGAAAATCCACCATCAAAGTCCACTTTTTTTGACTCCTTCATCCTCATCTTTTTTACATTCTCAATCTCCACTTGTTCGGCATATATTATGAGCCTAGAAATATCCATCACCCTGATGAGTGTCGCAGCCTTACAATCTAGCATCACAAGTCAAAAACACCTAAAGTGAACCTGTTCATACGGTCTCTAGAGTCGATCACTGCAGAAAGAGCATACTTGAACAACTTTGTGAACTTGAGAGGATACTACCTCAAACTCATGCCACCTTACCTCAAGTTCATAAACTCCATCACTTTACCTTCTCTTAGTTCAAGCAGGAAGAAATAATCAAGGAAAGCAACCTTAAACATCTCCCATCAATAGAGTCTTCTTCAACCCTTTTAGACTTTATTGTATGAACTAAACTTGAGCAACTCCTTTAAGTTGGTAAGTTACCAATCCGGCATTCTCTTTGGAAGATACCCTCATAATATCCATCACTTTGTAAACCTCATCAATAAACTCTTATGGATCCTAATCCACCTTGGAACTATGAAACTTCAGGGGATTCATTCTAGTAGTGTCCCTCACTCTTGAGGTTAGAGTAGGAGTCTTTGGATAATGACTTGAGCCAACATAGTAATAGCAGCGCTAAACTCATCTTTCGTAACTTAGTACACTTGAGGGACTTAAGGAACTTGAGGATCCAAAGTAACTTGGCCCTCATTAGCATTATCTCTCCTAGGCAATGGAGTACGTCGTCGAGCCATCTTATGAAAGAATCAAAGGACAAGTGATAGGGATGTCAGTCTTAAAGGTATGACATATTGTCATAAAAAAGTGATGATTTCCTAAACATTACATAGACTCTCGCTCATGGATGTAGTGCGCTTCACACCATGGATAAGACTCTACTAGACGTGGCATGTTGGACTCCCTAAGATGCTTTCAAACCTTGTTCTCTGATACCACTTTTGTCATAACCTGAACCTAGGACCTAGCTATGACATAGAGAATATGACATCCAAAACATCGTACCCAAAACTTGTGTTCATATCATAAGCTTACATAAGGTACAGTAAGAAACACATAAGAGATAAGCAAGCGAGACATGTCAATATCGATGTCATAGTTTCTCTTAAGGGAAATTACATCAATCATAATCCAATTCATGCCTCTACATAAGATCTTGATTGGGTCTAGCACATTGCTCACTAGCTCACCCTCAAGATGTAATATCAAAAGAAACCATAAATTCTCAACAAATTAGGAAAATCATAAGAAAGGGGCTTGTTCCCGAAGCATGGGAACTCACCAACAAATCTTCATAGATCGATCCAACACTAGTCACAAAATGTAGTCATCTCAATGTGCCCATACATGGTTAGATCTGTAGGCAAAGAAGTATGTGTTACTATGTGGAATGTATTAAAGATGTAGGTATGTCACGCATCAAGGAAAAATCATAACACAATATCAATATGCATAGTCATAGTTAATAGGATAAGGACATGATATGAATAATTAATGTATGTTAAAAACCATGAACAGAATCATCATTAAAACCTTTCGTAAACCTAGTATACATATGTAGGAACAAGACCATGACCAATAATAAGGCCATGCAAAATATTACGGGGAATCCTAATATTCCCTTTACACTAAGTGAAAAGGAGTCTACTTTGCTAAGGTAGACTCAATCCTCACCCTATAGGCTCTATCCTAGCATGGTGAGGACCCATCATAACGACCCCACCATTTCGACTCTATCCTAGCACGGTGGGTGTCACATCATTGAGCTAAATGTATCCATTAGCTAACCTTGTAGGCATATAAATATTATCATCACAACTTATGATCGCATATAGATATAGGATAATGGAAGCTAACAAAGCTCTCTTGGTGCTAATCTATATCCCACAGAATACATAAATCATGCACATACATAGCTTTCAACATAATGCATACTTTATTAAAAATCTTACTTTCATAGCTTGTAAAATAGTCATTAGAACATCATCATCATATTATAGAAATAGTCCATCCACATAATTTTGCATTTAGTATGGGTATACTTCCCATCTTATCATCACTGCATAAAATATTAGGGCCTTAATCACCGTTATCATTATATCATCATAACATCACTACCATCATCATCATTAAAACATGGTTTTCATACTTGGAATCATAATTCATGTATTCGTAGCTTTACCATAGGAAACCAAGGCTACGTGTGGGCTCACCAGCAATTGAGTTAAAATCATGCAATTAAATAAAAATTATAAAGGAATCATGTAATTGAAAGTAATTTGAATTATTAGAAAGGAACCGACATCAATTCAACAAGCCTTAATTGTCATATACTTGAAATCACATACTTTCACTTGAAAATCAAAGAAATTACATAATTCACGAATACATAGGTATAACAACCATAAAATACTCATAACCCATACTCTTAGAATCATATCATAAAAGCCCATAAGAAATCAATGTGGAAACTTTGACAAAAAGAATGTTTTGGATTGAGCTTCATGGATGAAACTAATCTATGAATAAAGCCCCACATACCTCAAGTATCATGACCCAAAACAGATCGCAACCAAAGAAAAGTAAATAAAGTGGAATCAAACTTATAAGATATAAGAAAATCTCCCCAAAATAGAGTCATAAGTACAAGAGCATCTAAAAGAGTAAATACAACTATCTCAAAGCAAATGCAATACTGTCTCAATATCTGATACATAGTCTGAGAGTAAAGAAATAAAAGAGGATACAAGGATCTTTGATGACTCAAATTTGAGTTATACAGGCTATATGGTCCGTGTGATGAGTTACGAACTGTATAGCCTCCCTAGAAGTGACGGTTCTCAATTGCTCAACTTATTTTATTAATGGCATTTTCAGAATTATAATTTATTCTAAAGGTCTCTTCTGACTTCCAATGCTACCTAAAGGCTTCCTAATAACCTAAACTTTATCCCTATCATTGAAATTCATTTCTCACATTTGAAAATTCTCTTAAGTCTCTTTTAAAGAACTCTTGTTGGTTTTAAGCTTGGGAACAAGGGAAGGCTCATTCTTTGTCAAATTTCTTCTTGAATCTTCTTTATTAGCTAAGGTATGTGGGATTAATTCTTGGTCCCTTTCAACCAAGAAGACCCAAACTCGTTTTACTTGAATTTCATGGAATTTTAATTACTTTAAATTTGGATTTTCAATATTATTATTTAAAAATTCAATTGAAGTATGGGCTATGATTATTTTATATTTTTAGTTTATGTAAGTCCTAATATGATGAGTAACATTGAAGTTATGAATATGCATGTCCCCTTTTAAAGCCTGCTTTGTGCATGGGTAATCTATGTTATTATTTAAATGTGAATTTTACTTATGTTTTTACTTGAATTTCATAATAGATTGTTGACTTAAGTTTGAATCTCTATTACCTATGCTAATCTCACCTCATTCATGACATATGCATACATGACTATGGTTCTTACGAAAATTATGAAGTGGGTTAAGCCCAATTATGTTTATGTATATGATTTTGATAAGATATTGGTTACGACATATATGTGATCACATAAATGTCTATAATTATGGCTCTTTGAGCATTTTGGGTGTTTGCACTATTTTGCATATGTAAATGAGCTATTTCTATGCATGACTATTATGATTAAAAACTATGATTTGGCTTTTGAGTTTGATTATAAATGTATGGAAAATATGATTGGCTTTTGAATGTAAAGGAGCATTAAAATGATTTGAAAGGACTATTGCCTCTTCGAAAGTGTGTATATTTATGAGTATACTTGTGGGATATTTGACTTAGCACCGATGGATTGGGGGCCCTCTACCTTCCCTTGAACTATGACCCAATCATGGGTATATGTATATGAAATTCCTATCCAAAATGGAGGCGCCCATAAGAAAGGTTAATTCTCCAAAATGGGGGTACCTGTAAGGAGAAGAATAATGTTATATGCTATAATGTGAAAATCCTATTTGAAATAGTGGTGCCCGTAAGGAAGGTTGCTTTATATGAAATGGCGGTACCCAGAAGGTGATGTATGGTTTGCCTTTGGCAAGTAGACCATCGCTTTATTGGTGAGGGATTTCATAGGGATACCAAGTAATAGCTCGCTTGGTTGAAACGACCCCAAAGATGCCAGAAAATGTGCCTCGAAATGCCTAAAATTTTAAATTATATATATTGCAAAATTTGTGCATAATATCAAAAATCCAAATTCATATTCTTGTTCAAGGGGTCAAAATTAAGGGATAGAGGGTCTAGACCCAATTTTAAAATAAACGAATAGCAATTTCAATTTTCTAAAAATTACTTATCCAGTGTCTGTCTGCGAAGGTACCACAATGGGCCTCCATCGTGGACATATGTTGATTCAGTCTCCATGATAGGTCCATGATATGGACCTCTATAGTTTTTGCCCAGTTATTTTTCTGTGCGGTCCAAGACTTTTGGGTCTTGGGCCTAAGTGTTCCCAAACAATCCCTAATACTTACTCAAACACTTAGCCATATTTTTGACTCCTAAATTTAGGTCTCAAAACCCTTATCTAGGACTAAGGATTTTCTTCAAGCTTCAAGTCTCCATTTTCAATCTTCATCAAGAGCTTTTTCAAAGCTAAGGTATGTAGGTTTTAGCCATTGGTTTCTTCCACCTATGGTGGCCAAATCTCTTTGTTACTCAATTTGCATGACTTAAAGTTGTTTTTACTAATGGATTTACTAGTATGAACATGTTTTTGAACTATGTTAAAGCTATGTACAGTTGTGACTGCTTTGCTACGTTTTGAGCTATAAATCTTGATCTATTATAAGATTTGAAGAGGGTTTTTGATGTATATTGCTTGAGAGTGTAGCAAGGTGTTGATTGATGGTTTCACAGTGGATTTACTTGAATATCATCATCTCTATATTTCATGGTTTTATGCTACCATTTCACACCCGCCAAGTGTTTAATAAAATTTTCAATTATGATTTCTTGAGGAAATGAAGGCCCAAAGCATGAGAGATGATATGATTGATGTTATGATGATGAAAGGAGCCTATGTATATATATGATATATCCTATGTAAAGTGTTGCATCAGACCATGGCTAATTCGGAGGGACTTAGAGTCTACATCACCTAGATGGGGGTTCATTATTCATCAACCTAGTGAGGGGTTTGTACTTCACCAATAAGGTGATAGGGTAGCATCATCATCAACCTAGATGGGGGTTTGTACTCATCAACCGAGTGAGGGGTTTGTACTTTACCACTTAAGTGATGGGGTGGTATCATCACCAACCTACCAAAGGGTTTGTACCTTAGAATGCTAGCTTGGTCTCTTCTACACAGGTATCCTATATGAGAATAAGTCACTTGAGCATTTCTTACTTATGCATTGACCATACATACCATATTGTTATATTATGTTTATTGCCTATTATTCTGCATTTTGATTATGTTTCCCATCTCTTGTTGTTTTGTATCCTACATACATAGTATATTCAAACATACTAATGCATATGCTTCCTACATTATATCACCCTGTAGGAACCGGAGCCCAAGTTGATCATCCTCCTCCTCCACATGGCTAGTTTGGTACAACTCAAGCTAGTTGGGGATCTTCCACTTCGGGGACCATAGTCTATGCTTCTCTTATTATACATTGAGACACTCTTCTTTATTTTCTATTTTGACTATGAGGGTGAGCCCGGTTGCTTTCTCTTGGCCTTCACTCTTATCTAAGTATTAGAGGAGCTTATTGGATATGTTATGTATCTGTGATATGAGCTTTGACTCCTTATCTCTTGATTATAATGTTATGCAAGTTTTTCCCTTAGTCTCTTTACCCTATTCTTACTCTATTATGTTTTTTATATGCTACCGCAACCAATGATGTGTAATAATAAGTTAAGAGGCTTGTTTGGGGTTTCTTCGGGTTCTTGGTTTCCTATGTCACGTCTAGCCCCTAGGCTTGGGTCATGGTAAACTTGGTATCAGAGGACTAGGTTGATAGATCCTTAGAGTCCTACACACTGTTTTGATTAGAGTCCTATTCATGGTTGTGAAGCACGCCTTGACTATGAATAGGAGGCTATGAGATGTTTTAGGAAATATGTTCCTTCTTTACATTCTAAGTTGTGCTATATAGTTGTGGTAAGTTTTTCCCCTTAGCAATTATTCTTTTCTATGCTAGATCATGCCAAACAATAGAGGAAGAAGGGCCCAAACTCCTGAGGAGCTACCTACTAATGGTCAGCTCTGGGATGCTTTCACTATGCTTTTCCAAGTTCTGACTAACCAAGTCAATCAAGGGGCCCAAGTTGCTCATGCTACTATCCCGTGAGCTAGGGTAAGGTGCTTTATGAGGATGAATCCTCAGGTGATCTATGGGTCAAGGGTGGATGAAGATCTATAAGAGTTCATTAGTGAGGTCTTCAAGATTTTAAAAGGTTTGTACTTCACTTGGTGATGGGGCAGTATCATTACTAATCTAGGTGGAGGTTTGTACATGTCAACTTAGGGAAGTTCTCCACCATGGTGTTGGGGTGGCATTATAGTAACCTAGATGAGGGCTAGTACTCATCCACCTAAGTGATCGGGTGACAACATCACTAACCTACCAAGGGGTTCATACTTTGGAAATTTAGTTTGACCGCTTCTACATATATGATAACCTATATGAGTATGGGTTACTTAAGCATGTTTTACTTATGCATGGATCATACATGTCATGGTTCTATATTATGCCTATTGTCTATTGTTATGCATGTTGATTAGTAAACTTATATCTTGTAGCATTGCATCCCACATACTTAGTATATTCAAATGTAATAATGCATACTCTTGCCTACATGATATCACCATGTAGGAATCAGTCTCTAAGTTAATCATCCTCCTCCTCCACATTGCTAATCTGTGCTATTTCAAGCTAGTTGGTGGTACTCCATTTTTGGGACCTTGATCTTTGTTTTCTTCTTGCCTTATATTTAGACAATCCATTTTATGTTCTATTTTGACTATAAGGGTGAGCCAGATTACTTTGTCTTAGCCCCCGCTCTGTTTTCTATCTGTTTAGAGGTGTTTGTTGGACAAGTTATGTTTTTATGATATGATCTATGACTCTTTGTCTTTTGATTTTGATATTTTTGGCAAGATATTACCTTTGCGCCTTTGCCCCTTTATCTTACTTTATGTCTTTTATATGCTTCCACAATTGATGATGTGTAATGATAATTGAATAGAAATGATTTAGGTCCATTCAGGTTCCCCATTTGCTGTCTCATGTCTCGTCCCTAGGCTTGGGTCATGATAGTACCTCACCACCTAAATGATGGGGTGGCATGAAAGTTACCTTGGTCTCTTCTAGACATATGATATCCTATATGAGCATGAGTCACTTGAGAATGTTTTACTTATGCATTGATTATACATACCATATTTTTATATTATGATTATTTACTATTCTTATGTATTTTGATTATATTGCCCATCTTTTGTTACATTGAATCTTGCGTACTCAGTATATTTAAACGTACTAATGCATACTCTTGCCTACATGATATTACCATGTAGGAACAGTGTACAAGTTGATCCTCCTCCTCCACGTGGATATTTTGGCACTACTCAAGCTGTTTGGTGTGTCCTCCACTTCGGGGACCTTAGTATATCCTTCTCTTATAATATATTGGGATATTTTCCTTTATTTTCTATTTTGACTATTAGGGTGAGCCCGGTTAGTTTGTCTTGGCCGCCACTCTTATCTAAGTATTAGAGGTATTTGTTGGACATGTTATGTATCTATGATATGAGATTTGACTCCCTATCTCTTGATTATGATGTTATGGAAGCCTTCCTCTAAGCCCTTTTCCCCTATTCTTACTCCACTCTCATGCCTTGTCCCTAGGCTTGGGTCATGATGTGTAATGATAAGTTAAGAGGTTTGTTTGGGGTTCCTTCAGGTTCCCCATTCGCCATGACATGTCTAGGACTTAGGCTTGGGTCGTGATAAACTTAGTATCAGAGCGATAGGTTGATAGATCCTAGGAGTCCAATGTACCGAGTCGGTTAGAGTCCTATTCATAGTTATAAAGCATGACATGATTATGTATAGGAGGCTATGAGATGTTTTAGGAGATGTTTCCCTTCTTCATATTCTAAGTCATGCTATAGAGTCATGGTAAGTTTTCCCCCTAGCAATTGTTCTTTGCTATGCTAGAGCATGCCAAATACTAGAGGAAGAAAGACCTAAACTCCCAAGGAGCAGCCTGCCACTGGTGAGCTCTGGGATCTTCTCACTATGCTTGCCCATGTTATGTCCAACAAAGTCAATCAAAGGGCACAACCCCCTCGTGCTACTACCCTGGGAGCTAGGGTAAGGGACTTCATGAGGATGAATCCTCCGGTGTTTGATAGGTCAAGGGTGGATCAAGATTCACAAGAGTTCATTGATGAGGTCTAAAAGATTTTGAATATCATGGGTGTTGGGGCGAATGAGAAGGTAGAGTTGATGGAATACCAACTCCATGGGGTAGCCCAAATATGGTATGATCAATGGAAGGGTGAAAGGGAATTGGTATATGGTGCTTTGGGAGGAGATCAAATTGGCTTTCTTTAATTTGTTTTTCCCTCTTGAGCTTAGGGAAGCTAAGTTGGTAGAGTTAATGAACTTAAAACAAGGTGCTATGAGTATGACGGAGTAAACCCTCATGTTTAATCAACTTTCAAAGTGTGCTCCTTATTGGTTGGCCAATCCTAGATCTAGGATGAATAAGTTTTTGATGGGGGTCTCTGACTTAGTGAGTGAAAAATATTGATCTATCTTACTAATTACTGACATAGAGCTATCTCGATTGATGACATATTCTTAGCAAATGGAGGAGGAAAGCTGAGTAAGAGAAGGGGGCATGAGGCCAAGAGATCCCTTCTTGAGGGTAAGTTCCAAAGGAGTGGCCGGTTCCATCAAGGCCAAGGGTCTTCTCATGCTACTAATGGGGGTTTACCAATGACTTCCCTAGGCATCAAGGTGTTGATAGTGTGGCTCCCATTGATGTGTGTCCTACATTTGGGATGAGTCATAAGGGCCCGTGTTTGAAGGGTTCTAATGTATGCTTTGATTGTGGGGTGCTTGGTCACAAAATGATAGATTGTTCACGAAATCGTGTTGAGGTTCAGGGTGCAAATACGATTCCATTGGATAGAGATGTTCCTCAAGGTGGTGTCCCAATGCACAATTGATTATATACTGCATATAGAAGGTAAGGGGTTGGCGAGATTCCCGATGTTATTACTAGTATGTTGAAACTTTGACTTTGATGTATGTGCTTTGATTGATCCAATTGCCACTCTTTCTTTTGTTACACCCTTTGTTGCTCAAAAGTTCCATGTTGACCCCGAGTTGTTGCATGAGTCATATGAAGTGTCTACTCCTATTGGTGCCTCTATTGTTGCTAGAAAGTTTATAGAAGTTGCCTTATATGCATTTTGCATAATTTGTTGCCTTGTGATCTTGTTGAATTAAACATGGTTGATTTTGATGTCATTCTTGGGATGGATTGGTTGCATGCCTACTATGCTTCTATTGATTGTAGAACCCATAAGGTAAAATTCCAATTTCTAACTGAACCCGTCCTTGAGTGTGAAAGTTAATATGTGATGGTCAAGAGTAGATTCATCTCTTGCATTAAAGCTCGTAAGCTGATCTCTAGAGGGTGCTTATGTCATCTTGTGAGTGTTAAAGATGTGGAGGCCAAAGTCCTTTCCATAGAGTCAGTTTCATCTGTAAATGAGTTTCTTGATGTCTTCCTAAATATCCTTCCCAGTGTTTATCCCAAAAGGGAAATATATTTTGGTAAAGACCTCCTCCCTCATACTCAACCTATCTCCATTCCCCCTTACTGTATGACCCGATGAAGTTGAAGGAGTTAAAGGAACAATTGAAAGATTTGTTGGAGAAGGGATTTATTAGACCTAGCCAATCACCTTGGGGTGGTCCAGTCTTGTTTGTGAAAAAGAAGGATGGGTCCCTTGGGATGTGTATTGACTAGCAACAACTCAATAGCGTCACTATAAAGAATAGATACCTTGTTCAAAGAATTGATGATTTTTTTGACCAATTACAAGGGTCTAACATTTCCTCTAAGATTAATCTTCGGTTCGGGTATCATCAAGTGAGGGTGAGGGAGTACAACTTTCCCAAGACAGGCTTTCAGACTAGATATAGGAATTATGAATTAGTTGTGATGTCTTCTGGGTTGACCAATGCATAGACCATCTTTATGGACCTAATAAATAGGGTCTTCAAAAACCCTACCTTGCTTCCTTTGTTGTGGTGTTTATTAATGATACTATTATCTATTCACATAGTAGGGAGGAGCATATGGGTCATTTGAGGGTTGTGTTGCAATGGTTGAGGGAGGAGAAATTATATGGCAAGTATGAAAATAGTGAATTTTTATTGAAGGAGGTTGCATTCTTGGGTCATGTGGTGTTAGGGGATGCTATAAAAGTGGATCTAAAGAAAACCGATGTGATTAAGAATTGGCCGAGACCATTAACCCCATCAGATATTAGGAGCTTCTTGGGCCTAGCTGGTTATTATAGAAGGTTTGTAAATGGGTTCTCCTCCATTTCTTTCCTTATAACAAGTTTGACTCAAAAGAAGGTTAAGTTCGTGTGGACCGATGAATGTAAGAGGAGCTTTCAAACATTGAAGGACAAGCTTATGTTTGCTCCTATATTGTCACTATCGGATGGGCATAAAGGATTTATGGTGTATTGTGATGCTTCCTGGGCTTGTTTGGGTTGTGTGTTGATGCAAAGTGGTAAGGTCATAGGTGATGCTTCTAGACAACTCAAGGTACATGAAAGGAACTACCCTACCCATGATCTAGAGTTAGTTGTTGTTGTGTTTGCATTAAAGATTTGGTGTCACTACTTGTATAGGGTGTATGTTGATGTGTTCACCAACCATTAGAACCTTCAATATGTCTTCACTTAAAAGGATTTCAACTTAAGGAAATGAAGATAGTTAGAACTTCATAAAGGCTATGATATGAGTGTGCACTATCATCCAGGTAAGGAAAATATGGTGGCGGATGCTTTGAGTAGGGTATCTATGGGAAGCCTAGCTCATGTTAATAGCAATGATAAGGAAATGGCTTGGCAAGTTTTATGTTTTGAGCTATAAAACTTGATCTATTGTAAGATTTGAAGAGGGTTTTTGATTTATATTACTTGGGGGTGTTGCAAGGTGTTGATTGATAGTTTTACAATGGATTTAATTACATGACTTCATCTCTATATTTCATGGTTTTATGCTACCATTTCACACCCGCCAAGTGTTTAATAAAATTTTCAATTATGGTTTCTTGACAAAATGAAGGCCCAAAGTATGAGAGATGATATGATTAATGTTATGATAATGAAAGGAGCCTATGTATATGATATATCCTATATAAAGTGTTGCGTTAGACCATGCCTAATCTGGGGGGGACTGAGAGTCCAAATAACCTAGATGGGGGTTCGTACTCATCAACCTTTTGAGGTTCACCACTAGGGTGATGGGGTGGCATCATCATCACTCTAGCTGGGGGTTTGTACTCATCAACCTAGTGAGGGGCTTATCCCTCACCACCTAAGTGATGGGATGGCATCATCACCAACCTGCCAAGGGGTTTGTACCTTGGAAAGCTAGCTTGGTCTCTTCAACACATATGATATCCTATGTGAGGATGAGTCACTTAAGCATGCTTTGATTATGCATTGATTATACATACCATATTGTTATATTATGTTTATTGCCTATTGTTCTGCCTTTTGATTATGTTGTCCATCTCTTGTTGCATTGCATCTTACATAAATAGTACATTCAAAGATACTAACACATACTCTTGCGTACATGATATGACCGTGTAGGAACCAGACCCCAAATTGATCCTCCTCCTCCTCCACGTGGCTAGTTCGGTATAACTCAAGCTTGTTGGTAAGTCTTCCACTCTGTGGACTATAGTCTATGCTTCTCTTATTATGTATTGAGACACTCTTCTGTATTTTCTATTTTGACTATGAGGGTGACCCAGTTGCTTTTTCTTGGCCCTCGCTCTTATCAAAGTATTAGAGGAGTATATTAGACATGTTATATATCTATGATATGAGCTTTAACTTCTTATCTCTTTATTATGATATTATGCAAGCTTTCTCCTTAGCCCCTATTCTTACTCTTTATGTCTTTTATATGCTTTCATGACCAATGATGTGTAATAATGAGTTAAGAGGCTTGTTTGGTGTTCCTTCTAGTTCCCCATTCACCGTGTCACGTCTAGGACCTAGGCTTGGGTCATGACAAACTTGGTATCAGAGCACTAGGTTGATAGATACTTGAGTCCAACACACCATATCGATTAGAGTCCTATTTGATGGTGCTGAAGCACGCCATGACTATGAATAGGAGGCTATGAGACATTTCAGGAAATATTTCCCTTTTTTATGTTGTAAGTCATGGTATAGAGTTATGGTAAGTTTTGCCCCCTTAACGGTTGTTCTTTGCTATGCTATATCATGTAAAACACTAGAGGAAGAAGGTCCCAAACTCCTAAGGAGCTACCTACCAATGGTCAGCTCCAGGATGCTCTATCCATGCTTGTCCAAGTTCTGTCCAACCCAGTCAATCAAAGGTCCCAAGCCCCTCATGCTACTACCCCGTGATCTAGGGTAAGGGACTTCTTGAGGATGAATCCTCAGGTGATCTATGGGTCAATGGTGGATGAAAATCCATAAGAGTTCATTGATAAAGTCTTTAAGATTTTGAATATCATAGGTGTTGGGCCGAATAAGAAGGTGGAGTTGGTGGCATACCAACTCAAAGAGTTAGCCCAAAATGGTATGATCAGTGGAAGGCTGAGAAGGGACTTGGTAATGTGGTGCTTTGGGAGGAGCTTATATTGGCTTTCTATAATCAATTTTTCCCTCTTGAGCTTAGGTAAACTAAAGTTGCTAGAGTTCATGAACATGAAATAAGGTGCTATGAGTGTTAGGGAGTATGCCCTCAAGTTTAATCAACTCCCAAAATATGCTCCTCAGTTGGTGGATAATCCTAGATCTAGGATGATTAAGTTTGTGATGGAGGTCTCCGACTTGGTGAGTGAAGAATGTCGACCTGCCTTACTAATTAGTGACATGAACTTGTCTCGGTTGATAACATATGACAAGCAAATGGAGGAGGAAATATTGAGAAAGAGAAGGGGGCATCCAAAAGGAACCATCTTAGGGGTAAGTTCCAAAGAGATTACTGGTTCTATCAAGGCCAAGGGTCTTCTTATGCTATAATAGGGGGTTTGCAAATGACTTCCCAATGCCTCAAGCTATTGGTGGTCTCGCTCCCATTAATGTGTGTCCTACATGTGGCAAGAGTCATAGGGGCCCGTGTTCAAAGGGTTCTAATGAATGCTTTGATTATGGGAAGCTTGGTCACAAATGGGAGGATTATCCAAAAACCCATGGCAAGGACCGAGGTGTAAATGTGGTTCCATCTGCTAGAGGTGGTCCTCAAGGTGGTGCCTTAAGGCACAGTCAATTTTATGCTCTACATAGGAGGCAAAGGGTTAGTGCGGTTCCCGATATTATTACCAGTATGTTTAAAATATTTGACTTCAATATATATTCTTTGATTGATCCGGGTGCCACTTTTTCTTTTGTTACCCCCTTTATTGCCCCAAAATTCCATGCTGACCCTGAGTTATTGCATAAGTCATATGAAGTGTCTACTACTATTGGTGCCTCTATTGTTGCTAGGAAAGTTTGTAGAAGTTGTCCTATTTGCATTTTGCATAAGTTGTTGTCTTGTTATCTTGTTGAATTAGACATGGTTGATTTTGATTTCATTCTTGGGATGGATTTGTTACGTGCCTGCTATGATTCTATTGATTATAGAACCCGTAGGGTCAAATTCCAATTTTCAAATGAACTCGTTCTTCAATGGGAAGTCAAAATGTGGTGGTCAACGGTAGATTCATCTCTTTCATTAAAGCCCGTAGGTTGATCTCTAAGGGGTGCTTGTATCATCTTGTGATGGTTAAAGAAGTGGAGTCCAAAGTTCTTTCCATAGAGTCAGTTCTGGTTGTAATAAGTTTTTTCATATCTTCCCAAATGACCTTCCAGGTGTTCCTCCTATAAGGGAAATAGATTTTGTTATAGACCTCCTCCTCAATACTCATCCTATTCCATCCCCCCTTATCGTATGGCCTCGGTGGAGTTAAAGAAGTTAAAGGAACAATTGAAAGATCTGTTGAAGAATGGATTCATTAGACTTAGCCAATCATCTTAGGGTGCTCCAGTGTTGTTTGTGAAAAAGAAGGATGGGTCCCTTAGGATGTGTATTGACTACTGGCAACTCAATAGTGTCACTATCAAGAATAGATATCCTCTTCCAAGAATTGATGATGTTTTGACCAACTACAAGGGGCTAACTTTTTCTCTAAGATTGATCTTCAGTTCAGATATTATCAAGTAAGGATAATGGAGTTTGGTATTCCTAAAATGACCTTCCGAAATATGGTATTATGAATTTGTGGTGATGTCTTTTGGGTTGACCAATGCACCAACCATCTCTATGGACCTAATGAATAGGTCTTAACCCTACCTTGATGCCTTTGTTTTTGTCTTCATTGATGATATTTTTATCTATTCATATAATAGGAAAGAGCGTATGGGTCATTTGCGAGTTGTATTGCAAAGATTGAGGGAGGAGAAATTGTATGCCAAACATTAAAAGTTTAAATTTTTTTTGAAGGAGGTTGCACTCTTGGATCATGTGGTGTCTGCGGATGGTATAAAAGTGGATACAAAGAAAACCGATGTGATTAGGAATTGGCCTAAACCATTGACCCCATTGGATATTAGGAGCTTCTTGGGCCTAGAAGGTTATTATAGAAGGTTTGTGAATATGTTCTCCTCCATTGCTTCCTCTATGATAAGAATGAATCAAAAGAAGGTTAAGTTAGGGTGAACCGATGAATGTGAGAGGAGCTTCCTAACATTGAAGGATAGGCTTAAAGGATTTGTGGTGTATGGTGATACTTCCCGGGTTGGTTTAGGTTGTGTGTTGATGCAAAGTGGTAAGGTCATAGCTTATGCTTCTAGACAACTTAAGGTACATGCAAAGAACTACCCTAGCCATGATCTAGAGTGAACCACCATTATGTTTACATTAAAGATTTGGCATCATGGCATGTATGGGGTGTGTGTTGATGTGTTCAGCAATCATAAGAGCCTCCAATATGTATTTACTCTAAAGAATCTCAACTTGAGGCAATGAATATAGTTAGAACTTCTTAAAGGCTATGATGTGAGTGTGCACTATTATCCGGGTAAGGCAAATGTAGTGGCAGATGCTTTGAGTAGGGTGTTTATAGGTAGCCTAGCTCATATTGATAGCGGTGATAAGGAAATGGCTAGGGAGGTGCACCAATTGGCTAGATTGGAGGTTAGGTTGGAAGAGGTTGGTGATGATGGTGTTGTTGTTGTTGATGGGTCTAAGTCTTCATTAGTTGATTAGGTGATAGCAAAACAAGATCTTGACTCATCCTTGCTTGAATTGAAGGCCATGGTGAAAGAGGCCAAAGTAGAGGTTTTCTCCCAAGGGGCAGATGGTGCCCATAGCTATCAAGGTAGGTTGTCTGTGCCTTGTGTCGATGTTTTGAGGGACAAAATCCCTAATGAGGCCCATAATTCATCTGATTCTATTCACCCCAGTTCCACCAAAATTTAGAGAGACTTGAGGGATTTGTATAAGTGGGGAGGCATGAAAAGGGACATTGTCAAATTTGTTTCTGGTTACCATAGTTGTCAACAAGTCAAGGCCTAACATCAAAGGCCGGGTGGCCTAATCCAAGACATAAAGATTCCTACTTGGAAGTGGGAGATGATTAACATAGAATTTTTGGTTGGGTTGCCTAGGACTAGCAAGTATTTTGATTCCATATAGGTTATGGTTGATAGAATGACAAAATCAGCGCACGTTTTACCATTTAGGACTTCATAGGGGGCTGAAGAGTATGCAAGGTCGTACATCCATGAGTTAGTAAGGTTACATAAGGTTCATATGTTCATCATATCAAATTATGGTGCATAATTCACTTCACATTTTTGGATGTCTTTTCAAAGGGGTCTTGGTGCAAAAGTTCACCTTAGTACGACCGTCCACCCTCAACTGGATAGCCAAGCCAAAACAACCATTCAAACACTTGAGGATATGCTTAGGCCTTGTGTCTTGAATCTTAAGGGTTGTTGGGATAATCATCTTCCATTGATTGAATTTTCCTACAACAATAGCTATTACTCTAGCATCAGTATGGCTCTTTTTGAGGCTTTTTATGGGAGACGTTATTGATCACTAGTTCATTGGTTTGATGTTAGAGAGTTGGTTTTGTTGGGACCAGATCTAGTTATAGAGGCCCTTAAGAAGGTTAGGATGATTAGAGAATGGTTTAAAATAGTTGAAAGTCATCAAAAATGCTATGCTGGTGTCAGAAGAAGAGACCTTGAATTCAAAATGGGTGATTGGTTCTATTTGAAAGTTTCTCCAATGAAAGGTATAGTCGTTTTGGTAAAAAGGGAAAGTTGAGTCCAATATATATTGGTCCTTTTGAGGTGATAAAGAGGGTTGGAAAGGTACCTTACAAATTAAAGTTGCTTAGTGAAATGAATTTGGTTCAATCGGTATTCCATGTCTCTATGTCGAAAAAATGTGTTGGTGACCATAATGTTGTTGTGCCTCTTAATGTTGTGGGTGTTGTAGAAGATAACTTGACTTATGAAGTGGTTCTGCTTTAGATTTTTTATCAGCAAGTGAAAAGTTTGAGGAACAAGGAGGTGGCATCTGTTAAGGTCCTTTAGAGGAACCAACAAGTCGAAAGTGCTACATAGGAGGCTAAAGTGGACATGCAAAAGCGATATCCTTATATTTTCCACTCCACTCAAACCTAAGGTACTAGTTCTAAGTCCCCTTTGTGATTTCAAATCTTGTATTTCAGTCCCTATATCATTCATATACATTCATGTTTAAGTTGGCCAGTTTATGATGATTTCACACTTATGTTGAGATTATGAAAATGGTGTTTTAAATGTACTATTGCATTCTTATTAGGGCTGATTTGTTTATGATCACTCTTGTCATGTACGTCTCTTTTACATTCGGGTATGACTGTTCTCAAGGGGGAGATATTTAAACGACACCAAAAAGTACTCAAAAATGTGCCATGGAATACCTAGAATTTTAAATTTCATATATCTCAAAATTCATGCACGATATCAGAAATTCAACTTAATATTCTTGTTTAGGGGGTCAAAGTTAAGGGGAAAAGGTTCTAACCCTGATTTAAGAGCTAATAAATAATAATTTAAATTTTATAAAAATCACTTATCCAGTATCTATCTGCGATGGCACCGCGATGTGCCTCCATCGCAGAAAAGTGTTAGTTCAGTATTCGTGATAGGTCAATGATGCAGACCTGGGTAATTTCTGCCCAATTATTTTTTTGTGCGATACAAGAATTTTGGTTCTTGGGCCTAAGTGTTCCCAAATATGTTTTTACCTATACATAGCAATATTTCACCCTTATATCATCCTAAACATTCCCCAATACTAACTCAAACACTTAGACATATTTTTTACTCCTAAATTCAAGTCTCAAAACCGTCATCCGGAACTAAGGATTTTCTTCAAACTTCAAGTCTTCATTTTCAATCTTCATCAAGAGCTTCTTAAAAGCTAAGGTAGTTAGGTTTTAGCCGTTAAGTCCTTGCACCCATGGTGCCCTAGTCTCCTTTTTACTCAATTTTCATGATATAAAGTTGATTTTACTAATGGGTTTACTAGTATGAATATGTCTATGAACTATGTTAAAGCTGTGTAAAGTTTTGATTATTTTGCTACGTTTTGAGCTATAAATCTCCATCCATTGTAAGATATGATGAGGGATTTTGATGTATATTGCTTGCGGTTGTTGCAGGGTGTTGATTGATGGTTTTATAATGGATTTACTTGGATGATTTCATCCCTATATGTCATGGTTTTATACTACCATTTCACACCCGTCAAGTATTTGATAAAAAGTCTTGTTATGGATTCTTGAGAAAATGAAGGCCCAAAGCATGAGAGATAATACAATTGATGTTATGATGATGAAAGGAGATTATGTATATGAAATATCCTATATAACGTGTTGCGTTAAATCATGCCCAATTCGGGGGGACTGAGAGTCCGAATAACCTAGTTGGAGTTTCGTACTCGTTAACCTAGTGAGGCTTTGTACTTCACCACCAGGGTGATTGGGTGGCATCATCACCCTATATGGGAGTTTGTACTCATCAACCTAGTGAGGGATTGTAGGTGGCATGATCACTAACCTATCAAGGGGTTTGTATTTTGGAAATCTATCTTGGTCTCTTCTGCACATATCATATCCTATATGAGCATGAGTTACTTAAGAATATTGTACTTATGCATTGATCATACACTCTATGTTATTATATTTTGCCTATTGCCTATTTCTATGCATTATGATTATAATGCCTATGTCTTGTTGCATTGCATCCTACATACTTAATACATTCAAATATACTAATGCATACTCTTGCCTACATGATATCCCCATGTAGGAATCGGAGCCCAAGTTGATCACCCTCCTCTTCCACATGGCTTGTTGGGTACTATTCAAGCCAGTCGGTGAGTCCTCTACTTTGGGGACCTTTGTCTATGTTTCTCTTATTATGTATTGAGATACTCTTCTCTATTTTCTGTTTGACTATGAGGTAAGCTCGGTTGCTTTTTCTTGGCCACTGCTCTTATCTAAGTATTAGAGATATTTGTTCTACATATTATGTATTTATGATATGAGCTTTGACTCCTTATCTCTTGATTATGATGTTATGCAAGCTTTCCCCTTAGCCCTTTTGCCCCTATTCTTTCTCTTTATGTCTTTTATATGCTTCCCGACCAATGATGTGTAATGATAAGTTAAGAGGCTTGTTTTGGGTTACTTCGGGTTCCCCTTTTGCTGTGGCCCTAGGATTGGATTGTGACATTGGTCTTACTCATGTCGGTTGAGGTCATATCCCCACTATGTATGAGCATTATGGCATTTCATGCATCATGGATTTCATTGCATATTGTTATATAACTCTTCTTTGTATATATCTCTTTCTATATTATGTGCCCTTGTCATCTAAAATTGAATTCTCGGTTGATAAGTCATATACATTGCATGCTCTTATACATAATACATTCAAACATAATGACACATACTTTTGCCGATATGATCTCACCATGTAGGGACTGAGGAGTACATTCATCCACTGTACGATGTCTAGCTTGGATCTCAAGTTTTGCTTGTTGTGGTGAGTCCTATCTTTCGAGGACAAACCACCATTCCTCTACCTATGGAGTTTGACTTATCTTATGTACTTTGAGGGTGAGCCCAGGGTATGTCTTGGACCTATCCTATCTTATGATTAGAGACAATGTTAGACATCTTGTAAACTCCTTTATGTTGATATGCTAAATGTTATCATTGAAGGTTATTTTATGGCTTGGCTACCTATGGGATATTGTTATGTGATGTGTTTATGAAATTTATTCTATGATTATTTGTATGAAGTGAAAAATCCTAAGTCCAAAATTACCCCCATAACATGAGTCATTCTTACCCACCCCTTAGTATTTATGTGCTACATGCTTTGTGAATATATGTTTCTCCCATTCCCTATAACATCCCCTTAGCATGAGTCCTATTCTCTCATCCCTTAGACTTATGTGTTTACTTTTCTATTGCTCTTCCAAACCAACTACACGAATATTGATACTATGAGGCTTGTTTGAGGACTATCAGGTTCCCATTCACTAACACTCTTATGCCCTAGATCCGGGTCGTGACACCTCCTGCCCGAGTAAAGGGGTGGTTCCAACGTGAATCATAATGTCGGTGCCTTGTACTCGGATCAAGGGATGTCACAAGCCACACACAATAGACATAAATCAATAGTGCAAGTTAATGATGCATGTAAAAATGTAAATAGCACCACAATTGAGATACGAACAAATGAAGCTCATATAGATCATATGCACCCAAGGAATAATATCAAGTGTCACAGCTAATACCCATACCATTATAATATTTTAGATCATCATAATTATATTGATAATCGAGAAAGCCAACCATATCGGACCTAACGCGTCCTAGGTAAGCAAAACTATCAATAGTATGGACCTAATCCATCCCATATGCAAGAATGACCATGACACTTGACCTGACTCATCCCAAATATACAAATATAATAATGGTATCAAACCTATCTTGACCCAACAATATAAGTATATCATTAATACCTGACCTTACTTGTCCCAACTAGTCTCACCAGACTCATTTAGACAAATTCTACTTCAAATTCTCATCAATTCATCATAATTCAAATTAGTCCATTAATATGATCAATATTAAACCACTACTCGGCTCAACCGAGATTACTTTCCATCAACATTTCAACATACTAACTCAATTGCTCAATTATTCATCTAAACCTCATAATTATCACATGACAAGTTCAACAACTCAAATCCAGTCCTAAAAAGGTTAGTCGAACCCACCTCGATGTTGAAACCACACTCTAGCAAGCTTTAATCAATTCAAATCCTCGACCGAGACTCCATTTAGATCAATCACTATCAACAATAGTTACTAATCATCAAGAGAGGCATTTTGATACCCATATTGGCATAGTTTATGCTTATGGACAAAATAATCAAAATTAGGGCAAAATATTGAAAGTCTGAAATCTAAAAATTGATTTTGGAATCATATTCTACTCAAAAGATAGAGCTCATGGGTGAAAAACTCATTAAAATCAAGCTTAAAGTGCATGAGAAATAAATGATTAAAGTTTGGAAAACATAGTCCAAACCCCCCTGATTTTGAGTGATTTAATTCATTGAAATCAAATCTAAAATCAAGATAAAACTCATAGAAAGTACTTAATTTAGGGTTAGAAGCACTTACCCAATACAAATCTTTCAAAATCCTTCTTCAAAATCACTCCAAAAAGCTTAGAAGTTCAAAAATGGAATAAAAATGGTGTTTTCAAAAATTAAAAACTGTTTAGATATGTAAAGTCCTCTGCGAACACAGAGCTATCATGGCACAAGCCTAGGGCCTAGACATGAAATGGAAAATGGGGAACCCAAAGTTACCAAGCAAGCCTCTTAACTTATCATCCACATCATTGGTCGTGAAAGCATATAAAAGACATAAAGCGTAAGAATAGGGGAAAAGGGGCTAAGGGAAAACATAACCTCCTAATCAAGAGACAAAGAGTCAAAGCTCATATCATAAATACATAATTTGTCCAACAGACACCTCTAATACTTAGATAAGAGCAGGGGACAAGACAAAGCAACTGGGCTCACCCTCACAGTCAAAATAGAAAATAGAGAAGAGGAGAAACATAGACTAAGGTCCCAGAAGTGGAGCACTCACCAATTAGCTTGAGTGGTACCAAACTAGCCACGTGGAGGAGGAAGGTGATCAATTTGGGCTCCAGTTCCTAAATGGTGATATCATGTAGGCAAGAGTATGTGTTAGTACATTTGAATGTACTAATTATGTACGATGCAATGCAACATGAGATAGGCATTATAATCAAAATGCATTACAATAGGCAATAGGAGTAATATAACAACATGGAGTGTATGATAAATGCATAAGTAAAACATGCTTAAGTAACTTATGCTCATATAGGATATCATATGTATAGAAGAGACCAAGCTAGATTTCCAAAGTACAAACCCCTTGGCTGGTTGATGATGGTCTCACCCCATCACCCCGGTGGTGTGATACTAACCCCTCACATGGTTGATGACAATTTCACCTTATCACCCTGGTGGAAAAGTACAAACCCTCACATGGTTGATGAGTACAAACCCCTACCACGGTTACCAAGGTACAAACCCCTCGACAAGGTTACCGGGCTTTTAGTCCCCCCGGATCGAGCATGGTCTAATGTAATACTTTATATAGATTATATCATATAGATAAGCTCTTTTCATCATGATAACATAAATTATATCATATCTCATGCTTTGTACCTTCAATTCCACAAGAAATCACATCTGAACATTTTATCAAACACTTAAAGGGTGTGTAATGCTAGTATTAAGCCATGAAATATAGAGATGAAATCATACAAGAAATCCATTGTAAAATCATCAATCAACAAATTGCAACACCCTCAAGCAACATACATCAAAACCCCTCATCAAATCGTACAATAGATTCAAGATTTATGGCTCAAAACAAAGTAAAACAATCACATCTTTACATAGCTTTAACATAGTTCATAGACGTGTTCATACTAGTAAACCCAATTATAAAATCAACTTTAAATCATGCAAATTGAGTAAAAAGGAGATTAGGGCACCATAGGTGGAAGGACCCAATGGCTAAAACCTACATACCTTAGCTTTCAGGAGAGTTTTGATGAAGATTGAAAATGGAGGCTTGAAGCTTGAAGGAAATCTTTAGTTCCAGATGAGGGTTTTGAGACTTGAATTTGAGAGTGAAAAATATGGCTATGTGTTTGAGTGAGTATTGAGGAATGTTTAGGATTATATGAGGGTAAAATATGGCTAAATATAGGTAAAAAAACATTCGGGAACACTTAGGCCCAAGACGAAAGAGCCTTGGACCTAGATAAAAATAACTTGCAACAGAATACATAGGTCTGCATCTTGTCTGTGATGTAGACTGGTCGCAAAGGCAAAATTAATACATCTCTGCTACAGTTGCTCATCGCGGCACAGTCGCAGATTGGTTTTGGATAAGAAAAATTATGAAAAATGAAATTGCTAATCGTTTTCTCTTAAATTGGGGTTAGACCCTTCCCCCCGTAACTTTGACCCCTTGAACATGAATATGAAGTCAAATTTTTGATATGGCACATGGATTTTGAGATATATGGATTTTAAAACTCCAAGTATTTCGATGCACATTTTGGGGTAGTTTTTGGGGTCGTTTCAACATCATCCCCTTGGGAACATTCGTCCCCAGATATATAAGAGACGTACCAGACCAGAGTGATCATAAACAAATCAACCCCAACAAGAATGCAACATTACATTTAAAACACCATTTTAAAAATTTCAACATAAGTGTAAAATCATCATAAATTTGCCAACTTAAACATGAATGAATATGAATGACATGGGGGCTAAAACATAAGACTTGAAATCACATATAGGACTTAGGACTAGTACCTCAGGATTGAGTGAAGTGAACAAGATAAGCATACCACTTTTGCATGTCCGCTTCGGCTTCCCATGTAGCATTTTTAACTTGTTGATTCCTCCAAAGGACCTTAACGGATGTCACCTCCTTGTTCAATAATCTTTTCACTTGCCGATCCAAAATCTGAATTGCAACCTCCTCATAAGTCAAGTTATCCTCAACATCAACCATAACATCAGGAGGTGCAATTGCATTAGGATCACCAACACATTTTCTCAACATAGAGACATAATATACCAAATGAAGCAAATTCATTTTACTAGGAAACTTAAACTCATAAGTTACCTTTCCAACACACTTTATCATCTCATAAGGACTAAAATATCTTGGACTTAACTTTTCCTTTTACCAAAATGGACCACACCTTTCATTGGACAAACTTTCAAATAGACTCAATCACTCACTTTGAATTCAAGGTCTCTTCTTCTCGCATCGACATAGCATTTTGGACGAACTTGGGTTGTTTTCAAACTTTCTCTAATCATCTTTACCTTCTCAAGAGCCACCACAAGCAGATTTGGTCCCAATAAAGCCACCTCTCCAATCTTAAACCAACAAACTGGTGATCTACAATGTCTCCCATAAAGAGCCTCATAAGGAGCCATACCAATGCTAGAGTAATAGCTATTGTTGTATGCAAACTCAATCAAAGGAAGTGGTCATCTCAACTATATTTATGCTCTAAGACACAAGACCTAAGCACATACTCAAGTATTTGAATAGTTATTTTGGCTTGGCTAACCATTTGAGGGTGAAAGGTCGTACTAAGGTGAACTTTTGTACCAAGACCCCTTTGAAAAGACCTCCGAAAGTGTAAAGTGAATTGTGTACCATTATCCGATATAATGGACAAAGGAACCCCATGTGACCTTACTAATCATGTATGTACAACTTTGCATACTCGTCAGCCCCATATATGGTCTTACCTGGTAGAAAGTGACCCGATTTTGTCATCCTATCAACCATAACCCAAATGGAATCAAAACCTTTTCTAGTCTTGGGCAACCCAACCACAAAATCCATATTAATAACCTCTCACTTCCAAGTAGGAATCTCTATGTCTTGGGTTAGGCTACCCGACCTTTAATGTTTGGGTTTAACTTGTTGACAACTATGACAACTGGAAAAGAATTTCGCAATGTCCCTCTTCATTCCTCCCCACCAATACACATCCCTCAAATCTCTATACATTATGGTGGGACCTAGGTGGATAGAATAAGAAGAATTATGGGCCGCATCAAGGATTTTCTCCCTCAAGCCATCAACACAAGGCACACACAACCTACCTTGGTACCTAAGAATCTCCCTCTTGGGAGAAAACCTTTTCTTTGCCCTCTTTCCGCAAGGCCTTTAATTCAAGCAAAGAGGAGTCAAGATCGTGTTTTGTTATCACCTCATTAACCAATAAAGATTTAGACCCATCAATGACAACAATACCATTATCACCAACCTCTCCCAACCTAACCCTAATCTAGCCAATTAATACACCTCCATAGACATTTCCTATCACAACTATCAATATGAGCTAGGGTACCTATAGACACCCTACTCAAGGCATCCAACACAATATTTGTCTTACCAAGATGGTAATACACACTCATATCATAAAATTTAAGATGTTCTAGGCACCTCCTTTGTCTCAAGTTGAGGTTTTTTTGAGTGAAGACATATTGGAGGCTCTTGTGATCGGTGAACACATCAATATGCACCCCATACAAGTAGTAATGCCAAATCTTTAATGCAAACACAATGGCGGGAACACTAGATCATGGGTAGGGTAGTTCCTTTTATGTACCTTGAGATGTCTAGAAGCATAAGTGATGCCCTTACCATTTTGTATCAGCGCACAACCTAAACTAGCCGGGGAGGCATCGCGATACACAAAAAAATCCCCAAGCCCATCTGGTAGTGATAATATAGGAGCGGACACAAGCTTTTATTTTAATGTTAGGAAGCTTCTCTCACACTCATCGGTCCATATAAACTTAACCTTGTTTTGTATCAATTCTGTCATAGGGAAGCAATGGAGGAGAACCCATTCACAAACCTTTTATTATAACCCACTAGGCCCAAAAAGCTCCTAATATCTGATAGGGTCAATAGTCTAGGCCAATTTTTAATCACATCGATGTTCTTAGGATTCACCTTAATACCATCTACTGACACCACATGACCTAAGAATGCAACCTCCTTCAACCAAAATTCACACCTGCATATTTGACATACAATTTCTCCTCACTCGATCTTTGTAACACAACCCTTAAATTCCCCATATGCTCCTCCCTACTATGTGAATAGATCAATATATACCAAAACAAAAGAAATCAAGGTAAGGTTTGAAGACCCTATTCATTAGGTCCATGAAGATGGCTGGTGCATTCCCAAAAGCCATCACAGCTAACTCATAATGCCCATATCTAATCCAGAAGGCCATCTTGGGAATATCAGAGTCCTTCACCCTCACTTGATGATACCCATACAGAAGATTAACCTTAGAGAAAAAGCTAGCCCCTTACAATTAGTCAAACAAATCATCAATCCTTGGAAGAGGATATCTATTCTTTATGGTGACCTCATTGAGTTGCTAGTAGTCAATGCACATTCTAAGTGACCCATCTTTCTTCTTTACAAACAACACTAGTGCACCCAAAGTTGATTGGCTAGGCCTAATACATCCCTTCTCAAACAAATCTTTCAATTATTCCTTTAACTCCTTCAACTCTGCCAGGGCCATACAGTAAGGGGGAATAGAAATAGGTTAAGTATCGAGAAGGAGATTTATGCCAAAATCTCTCTTCCTTCCGATAGGGACATTGGGAAGGTCATTTAAAAAAAAATCAAGGAACTCTTTTACAACCAGAACCAACTTTATAGGAAGGACTTTAGACTCTACATCCCTAAGCCTCATAAGATGGTAAAGACACCCCTTAGAGATCAACTTACGGGCTTTAATACAATAGATGAACCTACCCTTGACCACCACATCTTAAATTTCCCACTCAAGGATGGGTTCATTTGGGAATTGAAATTTGACCTTATGGGTTCTACAGTCAATAGAAGCATAGTAAGCATGCAACCAATCCATCCTAAGAATGACATCAAAATTAACCATGTCTAATTCAACAAGATCACAAGGCAACAACTTATGGAAAATGCAAATAGGACAACTTCTATAAACTTTCCTAGGAAAAATAGAGACACTAATAGGAGTAGACACTTCATATGACTCATGTAATAACTCAAAGGTCAACATGGAACTTTCTAGCAACAAAAAGACTAATAAAGGAAAGAGTGGCACCCAGATCAATCAAAGCATATGTATCAAAGTCAAAATTTTCAACATATCGATAACAACATCGGGAACCTCACCAACCCTTTTGCTTTCCATGTCGAGCATAAAACTGATTGTGCCTTAGGGCATCACCTTGAGGACCACCTCTACCCAATGGAACTGCATTTGTACCCAATCCACCTTTTTGTGACCAAGTTTCCCACATTCAAAGTATGCATTAGAACCTTTCAAACATGGTCCTCCATGGCTCCTTCCACATTTAAGGCACACATCAATTGGGACCACACTATCAATACCTTGACGCCTAGGGAAGTCATTAGCAAACCCCCTATTATTAGCATGAGAAGATACTTGGCCTTGATGAAATCGGCCACACTTTTAGAACTTACTCTCTAGGATCGACCACCAAATGAGAAACATAATTTGAGAGTTGATTAAACTTAAGGGCATACTCCCTTATATTGATAGCACCTTGTTTCAAGTTCATGAACTCTACTAACTTAGATTCCCTAAGCTCAAGAGGGAAAACCGATTACGGAAAGCCAATTTGAGTTCCTACCAAAGTACCACACTACCAATTCCTTTCTCACCCTTCCGTTGATCATACCATATTTAGGCTACCCCTTTGAGTTGGTATGCTGCCAACTCCGCCTTTTCATTTGGACAAACACCCATGATATTTAAAATCTTGTAGACCTCATCAATAAACTCTTGTGGATCTTCATCCATCTATGACCCATAGAACACCAAAGGATTCATCCTCATGAAGTCTCTTACCCTAGCTCCCGGGGTAGTAACATAAGTGGCTTAGGCCCCTTGATTTACTTGGTTGGCCACAACTTGGGTAAGGATAGTGAGAGCATCCTGGAGTTCACCATTGGTAGGTTCCTCCTTGGGAGTCTGGGCCCTTCTTTCACTAGTGTTTGGCATGATCTATCAAAGCAAAGAACAATTGTTAGGTGGGAAAAACTTACCACAACTTGATAGCATGACTTAGAACATGAAGAAGGGAAATATTTCCAAAAATGTCTCCTAGTCTATTATTCATGATCGTGGCGCGCTATACAACCATGAATAGGACACTAATTAATGCAGTGTGTTGTACTTGGAGGATCTATCAACCTAGTACTCTAATACCAAGTTTGTAGATGTGACACAGTGAATGGAGTACCCGAAGGATCCCCAAGCAAGCCTCTTAACTTATCATCTCACGAAAGCATATAAAAAACATAAAGAGTAAAAATGGGGGCAAAGAGGCTTAGGAGAAGCTTATATAACCTCCTATTCAAGATACAAAGAGTCAAAGCTCATATCATAAATACATAATATGTCCAACAAACACCTCTAATACTTAGGTAAGAGCGGGGGCTAATACAAAGCAACCGAGCTCACCCTCATAGTAAAAAATAGAAAATAGAGAAGAGTGTCTTAATACATAATAAGAGAAACATAAACTAAGGTCTCCGAAGTGGAGGACTCACCAACTAGCTTAAGTAGTACCAACTAGCCACGTGGAAGAGAAGGGTGATAAACTTGGGCTCTGGTTCCTACATGGTGATATCATGTAGGCAAGAGTATGTGTTAGTACATTTGAATGTACTATGTATGTATAATGCAATGCAACAAGAGATAGGCATTATAATCAAAATGCATAGCAATAGGCAATACGCATAATATAATAACATGGAGTGTATGATCAATGCATAAGTAAAAAATGCTTAAGTAACTCATGCTCATATAGGATATCATATGTGTAGAAGAGACCAAGCTAGATTCCCAAAGTAAAACCCCTTGGTTGGTTGATGATGGTCTCACCTCATGACCTTAGTGGTGTGGTACAAATCCCTCACATGGTTGATGATAACTTCAATTTATCACCCTTGTGGTGAAGTACAAGCCCCTCGTATGGTTGATGAGTACAAACCCCCACCTCGGTTATCAAGGTACAAACCCCTCGATAAGGTTACCTGGGCTCTTAGTCCCCCCGGATCAAACATGGTCTAATGCAACACTTTATATAGATCATATAATATACATAAGCTCCTTTCATTATCATAATTATATATCATATAATATCTCATGCTTTGGACTTTCAATTCCTCTAGAAATCACATCCGGACATTTTATTAAACACATAGAGGGTGTGTAATGCTAGCATAAAACCATGAAATGTAGAGATGAAATCCTGCAAGAAAATCCATTGTAAAACCATCAATCAACATCTTGCAATACCCTCAAGCAATGTACATCAAAACCCATCATCAAATCTTACAATAGATTCAAGATTTATGGCTCAAAGAATAGTAGAACAGTCACAAATTTACATAGCTTTAACATAGTTCATAGACATGTTAATACTAGTAAACCTAATTGTAAAATCAATTTTAAATCATGCAAATTGAGTAAAAAGTTAATTAGGGCACCATGGGTGGAAGGACCCAATGCCTAAAACCTACATACTTTAGTATTGAGGAAGCTCTTGATGAAGATTGAACATGGAGGCTTGAACTTTGAAGAAAATGCTTAATTTCGGATGAGAGTTTTGAGACTTGAATTTGGGAGTGAAAAATATGGCTAAGTGTTTGAGTGAGTATTGGGGAATTTTTAAGATGATATAGGGTGAAATGTGACTAAGTATAGGTAAACACACACTTCAAAACACTTATGTCCAAGACCCCAAAACCTTGGACCGAGATAAAAATCACAGACCTGTCGTGGAGGCAAAATTAATACATGTCTACGACAGCTATACGTCACGGCATTGTTGCGAATTAGTTTTGAATAAAAAAATTATGAAAAATGGAATTGCTAATCGTTTTCTCTTAAAATAGTCTTAGACCCTTTTTCCCCTAATTTTGATCCCCTGAACAAGAATATGAAGTCGGGTTTCTGATATCGGACATAGATTTTAAGATATATAGAATTTAAAATTTTGAGTATTTTGAGGCACATTTTCGGGCACTTTTTGGGGTCGTTTCAGGAGCCAATCGTGCTATCACAGAGTAAGAACATCCAAGGCCTCCACAAACGCAAAGATTCCTTCGCGAATGTAGATAAGAGAGTAACCCTGCACTAGATATCAGTAAAGTTAGTAACCTAATTCCAATTTCCCTACTCGTAATGGACCCCCAAAACTCATCAAAACTCAGAATTTCACAAAATTTATATTTATCCATTGCAAAAACAGTAATCCAGACTCAACGAAATCATCAGAAATTAGTTTTAAGGCCTCCTTGTCACATTTACCAATTCAAGTCAATAAAACTATTTTTAGGCATCAAAATATCAAAATTACTCTCAAAAACTCCAAAAATTATGACGAGATCATTTTAAGTGTGACTTTAACCATCCAAACCTATTAGATCCGTCAGAATTCTGATCCAAGCTTCTGAACTCTGAATGTTGACCAAAGTCAAACCTTGATTTTAGAACTGACAAAAATCACGATTTTGGGCCTAAAAACTTCATTTGGACTTCAAATTCAGTTCTGCAACTTTGTATAGTCCAATTTTAGCAATCTAGAGCTAATGAAATCGACGAATCCCCAATTCGACCTCTGAAACTCAGAATGGCACAAAAACATATTTTTTCAACAACTTGAGCTTTCAAAAAGACCAAAACTCATATTTTCAACTTTTAAAACTCGGGATTTCTGTTCTAACCATTCAAATAGTTCAAAGTAGGCCCAAAACAACTTATAAAAGGGTAAAATGGTAATTTTCATAGATAAAGCCAAAAATGACCAACCAAGTCATTGCATCACTAACCACTAAAAAGAATGTTCGTCCTCAAACATAAGAAAAAGCTGAGTACTTGAACCCTCAAAAAGGTTGGGATATCTACCTTGCATGTCAGACTCTAACTCCCAAGTGGCCTCATCAATAAAATGGTGCCGCCACTGCAGCTTCACAGAAGGTATATCTTGGATCTCAATCTCCGGACCTGCCTATCCAATATAACTATAGGTTCCTCTTTAAAGGACAAATTTGGACTCAACTCAATAGAGCTATAAGAAATCACATGGGACTCATCTGGAATATATTGATGTAATATAAAAATATGAAAAACAGGTTGAACAGAAGATAGTCTCGGTGGTAAAGCCAACTCATAGGCTACCTTACCAAATCTCCTCAAAATCTCAAAAGGGCTAATGAATCTGGGACTTATCTTACCCCTCTTTCCTAATCTCATCACATCCTTCATAGGTGAAACCTTTAGCAAAACACTATCACCAATTGAGAATTCAAGAGGCCTAACCCTCTTATCAGCATAGCTTTCTGGTGACTCTGGGTTGTCAAAAGTCTACTCTAAATCACTCGGACTGAGTAATCGGACCTAAATCAAACCATCCAATAGGTGATCCATATCTATGGCTATACAAGGCTTCAAATGGTGCCACCTGGATGTTGGATCGTCTCCAAAATCAATATCACAGGCCCTAAGCATGTCCTCCAACACTTGAATGGTATGCTTTGACTGATCATCAGTCTGAGGGTGAAAAGGTGAACTTAAATCCACTCTAGTACCAATACCACACTATAGAGCCTGCAAAAATTAGAAGTAAACACAGATCCCCTGTCTGATACTATAAATACTAGCACTTTATTTAATCTAACAATGTCCCAGATATACAATCTAGCTAAGTACTCCGCACTATAGCTAGTCTTCACCGGTATGAAGTGTGCCGACTTGGTCAATTTATCAACAACCACCCAAATGAATCAAACTTGCCTAAGGCCATGAACAAAATTGTGACAAAATCCATAGTCACTCTCTCTCACTTCCACTCAGGAATGGGCATCCTTTGCATCGATCCATTGAGCTTTTGATGCTTATACTTCGAAACACTTGGCCACAAACTCATATATGTTTCTTTTCTTGCCGAACCATAATAATGTTGTTTAAGATCATGATATATCTTAGCCATACCCAGATAGATGGAATATCTAGCACAATGGCCTTCTCTAATATCAATCTCACCCTAATCCCCAACTTTAGGCACACAAACTCTACCATTAACCCTCAAAACACCATCAAAATTAATAGTAGCCATCTTGGCTTCACCTCTAAACACTTTATCATGAATTATGCATAATTTGGGGTCCTCGAAGTAATGAGCACATATCTGATCAAGCAAACAAGATCTAGCCTCAACAAATGCCAAAATACTTTGAGGAGGAGAAATGTCCAAACAGACCATCTGTGTAGCAAGTGATTGAACTTCTAGAGCTAAGGGCCTCTCCTTACCCCTCAAGAATGTGAAATTCCCCATACTAGCCTTATGGCTCAAAGCAGATGCCATCACATTTGGTTTCTTGAGGTGATAGAGAGTAGAGATATCATAGTCCTTAAGCAACTCTAATAACCTACACTGTCTCATGTTCAGATCAGGCTGAGTAAAGATGTATTTGAGACTTAGGTGATTGGTAAAGATCTCACAATATATCCTGTAAAGATAATGTCGCTACAATTTCAAGACAAACTCAACTGTAGCCAGCTCCAACCCATGGTTAGGGTGGTTCTTCTCATGCACCTTTAACTATCTAGAAGCATAGACTACCACTTTCCCTTTTTGCATCAATACACCACCTAAACCCACACCCAAAGTGTCACAATATACCACAAATGGAACTCCTTCCTTGGGTAAAGCAAGAATAGGTGCTGAGGTCAACAATCTTTGAGCTTTTGAAAGCTCAACTCATAATCAGTTGACCACTAGAATACTATAGCCTTTTGAGTCAGTCTGGTCAATGAAGCTGCTATAGATGAGACATCCTTAACAAAATGACAATAGTAACACACTAAACCATGGAAACTCCAAATCTCTATCACCGAAGTAGGCCTAACACACTTACGAATAGTTACTACCTTGACCAGATCGACCATAATACCCTCTTTTGACATAACATGGGTGAGAAATGAAATGAACTCAAGCCAAAACTCGCACCTTGAGAACTTAGCATACAACTTTTCTTTCCTCAATCTTTAAAGTACAGTCCTCAAGTGTTGAACATGATCTTTCTCACTCTAGGAATAAACTAAGATATCATCATGAAAGCAATCATAAAGATATCTAAATAGGGCCTAAACACTCAGTTCATCAACTCTATAAAAGCAGATAGGGCATTAGTCAACCCAAATAGCATAACCACAAACTCATAATGCCCGTAACAAGTCCTAATGTTTGTCTTCGAGATATCAGACTCCTAAACTCTCAGTTAATGGTAATCGAATCTCAAGTCAATCTTGTAGAACACTTAGGCACCCTGTATCTAGTCAAAAGATCATCAATACGAGGCAAGGGGTATTTGTTCTTGATGGTCACTTTGTTAAGCTGATGATAATCAATATATATACGCATAGTGCCATCCTTCTTCTTCTAAAATAATATAGGAGCACCCTAGGGAGACACACTCTGATGAATAAGGTCATTTAACAAATCTTCTAACTATTTCTTTATCTCCTTCAATTCTGTCAGAGCAATCAGATAAAGAGTAATGGATATGGGCTTAGTGACCGGTTCTATATCAATAGTAAAGTCAATAGCACAATCTACAGGAACACTCAAAAAATCAATTGAAAAAACATCCATAAACTCTTTAGCAACCCTAGTAGTCTCCAATGATGGGGGCTCCTATGAAACAACCCAAACATGGTTAAGTATGCCAAACACCCCTTCTTCATCAATTGAAAAGCATGCATATAAAAATAATGCCCTTAGAATAGGAGCTAAGTGCTCTTGTCCACACTAACTGAGGCAAATCAGGGCAAGATTAGGTCACAGTCTTTGCATGATAGTCAAGAATAGAATGATAAGTCGAGAACCAGTCCATACCCAATATCACATCAAAATCTACCATGTCTAGTAATATCATATCAGTAGTAGTATCTCTCCGCATAAAAGTCACAACATAACCTTGATAAACATGATTCACTACTAAACTTTCACCCACCAAGGTGGAAACACAAACAGGCTTGGCAAACTGCTCACATATTATATCAATATCAGAAGAAACATATGTTTACACATATGAATAAGTAGATCCTAGATCAAATAAAACTGAAGTTGAGAGGTAGCATACTGGCACTTGATGTTGTCTAGAACAAAATAGCAAACTCTAGGACCACTACTACCCTATGGGCCTCCATAGGCACTATCTCTCCCTATACCACGACCTCCCCTAGCACCACCCCTCATGTCCTGAGAGGTGTTTCTAATTGTTGCCTAAGGTTTTGAGGCTTGAGTAGGAAATACATAATATGGACAATGATTGGTAAATGCCCAACCTCATCACAAACATAACGAGCCTTGGGGTCTCACTCCTAAGATGATTGTGCCGAAGGAACACCATGCCTGGGTGCGCTATCCGCCTGAGTAAATCTGGATCTATCAACATTATCAAATACTAGAAGAGCTGCCTGAACTGCCAAGCATTGATGGCTCTGCCTCTGAATATTTTGGTCCCATAGTGGGTGCCCAATAAACTACCCATGTCGACGGAACCTTTTCCTGCCACCCTATTCATCCTACCTGATATGCTTTATTATACAAGCATGATCCAAAACACTATGGAAAGTGCCTCCAAGTAACACCAAGTTGTAGCCTACTGAAAAAACCCTGCTAAGCCTTGGAAAATCATAGGATCCTTTTGAAATCAGTAGGAATGCTAGAGAATGCATGTCTAGATAAGGCATGCAATCTATCCTCATAGTCAGAAATAGATATAGATCCCTATTATAGCCTATTAAACTCACCTCGACAGCTGTCACAAAGACTGTACGGCACAAATCTCTCCAAAATTATCTCAAAAATTGTCCCAGGTCGACAAGCTACCATCAACCTCCACCACTCTTTGGCAAGCTGGTGAACTAATATGAAGTATAGGCAACCACATATGACTCAGGAATACCTAGATTACAGAACCAATCCTAACACTCTAATAGAAAATCATAAGCTCTATCGCCAAGAGTGTTATCAAATTACTATGGAGCTAACAAAAAAAAAACCACTGAAAACTCTTTTGGTCTGCTCTAGGCATGGCTGGACTAGTAGAAGATAGTGGCATGATGTCCTGTTAAAATATGACACTTTTGATGCTTAAAAATTGAAATTTTGTGTGTTCTCGATGTGATGTTAGTGGATTTTATGTGTTTTGTGTTTGGTTTGCAGGATTTTAGGGTTGACATTGATTTTGGAAGGAATATGCAGAAGTTGCTGATTTTAAGGATGTACGAGACCCGTTAAGGGCCATAGAGGAGATTTCTTGGATAACTCTACTGAGGGAAAAATTTTCTAAAGTTTGTTCTACAAACATGCAAATAGGTCATGAAATATTTTACGAGTTGTAGATCAAGTCTAATGCCCTAAGGATCACAGAAGGAGGACTTTCTGAAGTTTCATCATATGAAACCCCCTACAGGCCATAGAATCTTTAATGGGCCATAGAGGGTAATTAAAGAGTGTAAATCTAGTTTTCCAACAGCCTTATTATAAGTTGTAGAATATAATATGGCTCGTAAAGTATGTCATGAGGCATGCAGATCCAATTATCTTATTTTTTTAGGACATGTATTTTAAATTTTCTAAATAGGTTTTTAGGTCATTTTTCTTGGAGAGTTTGACTAGTTTACAGAAGAAATAGTGAAATAGAGTAGAGAAAATATTGGAAAGTTTTGAGAAATATTTGTACACTTTGATTTGATCTTCTGATTATCATCTTGTGATTCTCATTGAAGCTTGGGTTTACTTGTGGTTAATTAAATTGTGTAAGTGGTCTATTATATTATTCAAATTCATAAGTATTGCAGCTACACAAATCATGAGTAGCTAAATCTAGAACTAGATTTATGGGAACCATGAAGAACTAACAAGGTAAAATTGGATAATTCATAATTCTTGGAAAGTGTGCATGCATGTATTCATTAACTCTTTTCATTTTGCATGTTTTCTAGTGGTGGCCAACATTAGAACCCACCTAGTATTTCTGACTTGACTAAGGTAGTAATAAATAGGAAATGAGATTAATTAACAAGATTCTATTGATGTGTTCTCATCCAATCAACTGAACTGGGCCAAAGGGAGGTTGTACTCGGACAATAGATAAGGGTTAGTAATGTCACACGGCGGAGATGGACCAAGTCACATAGTGAAATTCACCTCTCGCTTGGGCTAAAGGGTTTGGTGAACTTAACTTACTGTCTTGCATGCTACACACTAGAAAAGAAATAGGTTATCCATTGATACTAAGTTACAAAATCATAGGGAAAACAATATCCTAGAATCTCTGCATATTGGTTTAAACACTTGTGTTAGTGAGGATTACTTTTCTAATTTTTATTACAAACCCCTCCCCCTTCTGGTAGATAAGCTAGTTAATCACTCAAATTGCATCAATAGAATTCTTCTAAGTCTACAGTATTCCCTTGGGTTAGACCCTATCTTTGTTAGGTTTTATTGCTTGACAATGACTGCTTTATCCTTAAAAAGGAGGTGTAGCTTGGGCGATATCAAGATTTTGGCGTTGTTGTCGAGGAGTACGGCTAGACTTGTTCATATTCAAAGTGATTTCAGTATTAATCCTTATTTTTTGTTGTTTGTATTTCTTTATAGGGTGTAAGTGTAGTGTATGCCTAGAACGTGAAGTCAATGCAGACCCTTGACTTCTTTTGACCAAGAGATCTAGAGAACATTAAGAAGAATGGCCCAATATAACACTAACAACGCGGCAAATGCAGCTTTAGATAGGAACAAAATGAGAATGGTGACAATAGAACCTAACCCCTCTTGAGAATATTTCTCCATAGCCATAGGATTTCAATGTCAACGCTTATTAGTGGAATCAATATCGGTTGAATCTATAGCTATGGAGGTGACTACACCTATTGTGCTGCCACTATTACTGGCTGACACCAAGTTTATGATTTTTACTTAGTTGCTTCAGATGCTGCAAAAGCGTGGATTATTTGCAAGCCTACCATTAGAGGATCCTCATAGCCATCTATAAAACTTTGCATTTATCTACAAGAGTGTGATGGGAACATAGAATCTATCTATGGATGTTATGGGACTTTGGGTCTTCCTATTATCTCTTACAGGTAATGCAACATTATGGCTATCTGAGCTCCCATTAAGTTCGATCACCAGTTGGATCGAATTGCAAAAAGCCCTTTCAGAGAGGTACTTCTAAAGATCGAAGAAGCTCAAATTGAAAAATCAGATCAATAAATTTGAGAAACTTCTTGGTGACTCGATCAGTACTACGTGGGAGAGGTTTACTAAGTGCTTGAGGAGTGTCACAAAACACAAAATTATTATTGATGCCTTGGTGGAGATCTTCTATCATGCCCTTGATGAAAATAGTCAAGCTTGTGTCGATACCATTATGGGGTGCATGTTCTTTGATCAGCCGTTTGTAAGGACTACTGAAAGGATGGAGAGAGTGATCAAGACAAATTGTGCATGGAGGCAAAGACATAGAGCATCTACCAAATGTTTACACACTGTTAGTATTGGTTCAAAGCAAGCTAAGATAAATGAAAGATTATGCAATACCTTGCTTGAATCCGTATAGGCATGGAGGTGATGATGAAGTAGAATTAGGAACAAGTTAATGCAGTTGTCCATTAGCCTCCACGGGCACCCATGTATGATGATTCTTATGATGAGGAGAACACTTGTTTTATTGTTGATCAGATGATAGGTTTTAGGACCAACACATAAGGGTCAAACCAGGACTATTGGTGCGAAGGTCAAGGAAGCCAAGGTCAAAACTTTAATTGTGATGCAGATTTCAGAGACAACCATAGAGGATACTATAACCAAAATCAGAGCCAAGAAAGAGATACATATTGGGGTCATAGAGATTATCACTACCCAAACTAGGGCCTAGATATAACATGGCACATGGGGTCCCTAAAGGAACCCCAAGTAAGCATCTTAACATATCATTACACATCCTTGATAGTGGAAGCAATTAAACAATAATTAAAGATTAGAAATAAGGACATAGGGACTAAGGCGAAACCTTCATTTCGTAAAAAGATTAAGAGAGCCAAGAGAGTCGAGATTATAGCACCATCACATACTTATCCAATAACACCTCTAAACACAGAATTTAGCGGGGGCAAAGACAAGCAATCGGTCTCACCCTCATTCTAATGACAATAGGTAATCCAAATATACAAGATATAATATAAACATAAGTATGATAGAAGATAGATAACATCCCCGGACATTAGGACTCACTAAAAGTTATCTTGAATAATCCTTATAGCCACGTGGAGGAAAATCAATAGGGGCTCTGATTCCTACATGGTCATATCATGTAGGCATAGAGTAATTGAAATTCATAAATAATAACTAAGCATATAGCATTATGGCATGCATGCATGATGTTTGAAGTAAAACATGCTTGAAAATATTCATACTTGCATAACTTGTGTAATACAATTAGGTGATATGATTAGATCATCTAAATGCCTTGTACTAGAGGATGAGGGAAATAACATAGGTCATAACCCCTCCTGTAGGCAATGGGTAGTACATAAGGGTAAAGAGATAACATAGTCTATAATAGATTCGCAATAGGTCATAAATACCCAAGACCTTCAACACCTCGAACTAAGTCCAACTGAGATCACAAGACATGACTCTATGCAATGGTAACATAGGACAACCCTTATATATCTCTTCTAGCTGCTATAGACTCACACAACAATTTGGGACACATACATGAATCTTATTAGCACAAAGGAATCACACAAGAGATAGCAACTCCTGGACCTATCGAATTACCCTACCCAAAATGTCGGTCACAATATTGGCCTTACTTAGGGTCAACTAAGTCATAGGAGAAGTAATAGAAGATAACCTATTCACAACCTCTGGTATTAACCCGCTAAGCCCAAGAATCTCCTAAGATCCAAGAAAGTCAAGGACTACGCTAATCTTTAGTCATTTTTGTCCTACTAGGGTCCACCTTAATACCATCACCTGGCACCAAACAACCTACGAAGGTAACCACTTACCACTAACATTCCTATTTCTCCTACTTCGCATCCAACCTTGTTCCTTAAACTTGTAGTACTACTCTCAAATAACTCACATGCACTACTTTATTAGGAAATGAACCATCTTATCATCACCAAAACCACCATAAACCTATTAGACTAGGGACTAAAGATCTTACTCATTAAGACTTATAGGCAAAGCCGGTGTACTAGTCAAACCAAAAGACGCTACCCCAAATCTAATCTATCAGAAAGAGACATTCAAGGTCTCATCTACCACCAACAATAATTCTAATTACATAATAACTTGGGTTCAACACCTCTAATTCTTACAAGGTGATAATTTGCAACCTCTTAGAGACCAATCGGACCTTATGACAAGAGATGGACCTACCTCCCTTGCTACCATTTGAGAACCTCCCGCTTAAGGATAGGCTCATTAGGGATTCGGGGTGTGACTCTACTAGTCCTACCACCCATGAAGATACAATATACATGAAACTATTCCATTCCTATAATGACATCAAAATCCACCATACCAACTCTAACAAGTCACAAAGCAAGACGTAATGCAATACAAACCTGGATTAACACCTATGAACCTTCTAGCAAAAATATACTTAACAAAAGGGTAGAAACTAAAGGTCCACACAACAACTTGGGCACACACGAAGCCCCCACTAGAAACCCAAAAGAATAGAGAAGTAATAATAGCACTCCAGGCCATTAATGCAAGAACATCAAAGGGGCCATTAAGGCAAGACATCAAAGCCAAAAGAAAATTTCAACATAATGGCAGCAATATTGGGTGCCTCATCCCCTCCTTGAGCCTCTTGATCAACATCACCACCTTTACTATTGTATCGACTATGGGTAATCCAGAATTTCGTGGCCTATCTCACCATACCCAAATCATACACCCATGTTCCTCCAACACGGGCCACTATGGTCTATCCTACACGTAGGGCACTTGGGATTAGTTATCCCCCCATCATCTCCTTTGCTCTTATTGCATTTACGAGGGAAATCCTTAACCTTATGACTCATCTCCCCATAATCGTAACAAGCATTTGTACCTCTCAAGCATGGGCCATCATGGCCTCTACCATATTTTGGGTACCTAGCATAAGATACTACATCACTGCCACATCTATACTTTGGGCTTTCGAACTTACCCACTTTACAAGCCCTCTTGGCCTTACTACCTCCCCTCTCTCCACTAGAAGTCTCGGGAGGACCCACTTATTAATTGAGTTGGGTTTCCAATATTGTCACCTCTTTGGCAATTACCTATAGAGCATTATAAACCTCCGTATTTGACATATCACCATCTTGAGTAGCTTGAGACATATCCTTACATGTAATGGTTAGAGGATAGCAATAAGCCCTAGGGGATCTTACTCTATCGCACTACATAGTTCAGGAAGAAGTAAAAAATTTCCTAGAATATCTCATAGCCTCCCACTCATAGTTGTGGTGCACAACACAACCATGAATAAGACTCTAATAGACACGATTTTTAGACTCTGAGGATCTATGAACCTAATACTCTGATACGATCTTTGTTACGACCTAAGCCGAGGGTCTATATGTGACCGACGAATGGGAAACTCAAAGGAAACCTAAGCAAGCCTAATAGCATATCATTGCACATCCTTGGTCGCAAAAGCAATGTAAAACACATAAGAAACAGAAACAAGGGGAATTGGGACTAAAGGAGAGAAACTAATACTTAAGTAACATGTAAACTTTTAGAAAGCAAGGGCAAGGGACTAAGGGAAAGCTTGCATAACATCAACATTTAGAGACAAAAGTGTCAAGACTCATAACATAAATACATAGCAGGTCCAACAATACCTCTACTACATATATAGGAGTGGGGTCCAAGACAAAGTAAGTCAGCTCACCCTCATAGTCAAAATAGAATATAGAGAAAAGTGTCTAACACATAATAAGAGAAACATAGACTAGAGTCCCCAAAGTGGAGGGCTCAACACCTAGCTTGAGTAGCACCAAAATAGCCACGTAGAGAAGGAGGATGATCAACTAGGTCTCCAGTCCCTACATGGTGATATCATGTAGGCAAGAGTACGCGTTAATACGTTCGAATGTATTAATGATATAGGGTGCAATGCAACAAGAGATAGACATCATAGTCAAAATGTATAACAATAGGCAATAGACATCATATAACAATATGGCATGAATGATTAGTGCTTAAGTTAAACATGCTTAAGTAACTCATACTCATATAGGATATCATTTATGTAGAAGAGACCAAGCTAGATTTCCAATGTACAAACCTCTTGGTTGGTGGATGATGGTTTCACCCTATAACCCTGGTGGTGTGGTACAAACCCCTCACATGGTTGATGATAATTTAACCTTACCACCCTAGTGGTAAAGTACAAACCTCTCACATGGTTGATGAGTACAAACCTCCACCTCGGTTGATAAGTAAGAAACCCCACCTCGATTGATGAGTACGAACCCCCTCCTCGGTTACCAAGGCACTAGCCCCTTGATTAGATATCAAGGTACTAACCCCCAACAAGGTTATCAATACTCCCCCTCTTGGATCAGGCATGGTCTAGTGTAACACTTTATATAGAGGATATCATATGCATAAGCTTATTTCATCATCATATAGTCAATCATATCATATCTCATGCTTTGGACCTTCAAATTCAGAATAAATTATAATCGAATATTTTATCAAACACTTTGTGAGTGTGATATGGTAGTATGAAACCATGAAGTATGAGATGAAATCATGCAAGAAAATTCATTGTAAAACTATTAATCAATACCTTGCAACACCCTCAAGCAATAAACATCAAAACCGCTTGTCAAATCTTACAATAGATCCAAGATTTATACCTCAAACATAGCAAAGTAGTCACAACTTTACATAGCTTTAACATAATTCATAGACATGTTCATACTAGTAAATCCATTTTGTTAAATCAACTTTAAGTCATGTAAATTAAGAAAAAAAAAGATTAGGGCACCATGGATGGAAGGACCCAATGGTTGAAACCCATATACCTTAGCATTGAAGAAGCTCTTGATGAACATTGAAAATGGAGACTTGAAGCTTGAAGGAAATCTTTAGTTCTAGATGAGGGTTTTGAGACTTGAATTGGGGTGAAAAATATGGCTAAGTGTTGGAGTGAGTATTGGGAACTTTTAGGATGATATGAGGGTGAAATATAGCTAAGTATAGATAAAAATACGTTTAGGAACACTTAGGCCCAAGACCCAAATGCCTAGGACTGAGATAAAAATAACTGCAACAAAATATACAGGTCTATATTTGGTCCGTGATGCGGACCTGTCATGGAGACAAAATAAATACATGTCTATGAAAGTTGCACATGGCTTGTGGATCGATTCTAGATAAGAATAATTATAAAAAATGAAATAGCTAATTGTTTGCTCTTAAATCAAGATTAGACCTTTTCCCCTCTCCACCCCATAATTTTTACCCCCTGAACAAGAATATGAAGTCAAATTTTTGATATCAAGCACGGATTTTGAGATATGTGGAATTTAAAGTTTCAGGCATTCTAAGGCACATTTTTGAGCACTTTTTGGGGTCTTTTTATTCATATAGCAACTCGAGACACATAAAAGAAGACCAATAGCAACCAAGGAGAACAAAGAAACAAAGAGTGACACACTCGACCCATCAATGCATACATATCCAAGTCAAAGAAAACCTCAACTTTTCAATAGCAATATCGGGTGTCTCATCACCCCTTTATTTGCTCATATTGGCACCTTGGCCTAAGGGAACATCATGTCCACCTTTGGGTTAAGCATGAGGACAATTACTAAATTTGTTCTAACATCCACCACAACTAAAGCAAGCACTAGACTTCTTCAAACATAGGCCATCATGGCCCTTCCCATACTTTTGGCTCTTGCGAGTTAGATATCCCACCATTGATGTATTCACATTGAACCCTTCTTCTTCAATCCTTTGGGGTTACTAGGCAATCCTTTCTTCTATGCCCCTCTTTACCACAATCAAACAAGCATTAGTGTCTTTCAAACATAGGCCTCCAAGAAACTTACCACATGTTAGACACATAGCATCATCTCCATCTTTGAGACTTTGGAATTTTCCTTTAAAATAGGCCTTTTTTGCCTTCCCAACTCCACTCTTACCATTTGACTTCTCAAGGGCATCCACCGATCAGTTGAGATGAGCAGTCACGGCCTTGGCCAACATGGTTATAGTAATTCAAAACTCAATCTCTATAGCCCCTCCACCTTGATAAGCTTGAGGAGAGAGGCAGGCTAGTCGTCCTTCGGGTGTAACTGCTCTTCTTTCTCTTATGTTAGGCATGATCCAACTTACCTCGACTCTATAGCACGACTCAGAATATGAAGAAGGGAAACATCTCCTAAAATATCTCATAGCCTTCTACTCATAGTTGTGGTGTACAACACAACCATGAATAAGACTCTAATAGACACGGTGTTGGACTTTGAGGATCTAACAAACTAGTGCTCTGATACGAAGTTTGTCATGACCCAAACTAGGCTTAGATGTGACACAACATATGGGGACCCCGAAGGAACCCCCAAGCAAGCCTCTTAACATATCATTACATATTCTAGGTCGCGGAAGAAATTAAACAACAATAAAAGAATAGAAATAAGGACATAGGTACTAAGGTGAAACCTTCATTTCACAAAAACATCAAAAGAGTCAAAAGAATCAAACTTATAGCACCATCACATACTTGTCAAACAACACCTCTAGGCATAAAATTTAGCAGTGGCCAAGACAAACAATTGGACTCACCCTTATTATATTAACAATAAGTAATCTAAATAGACAAGATATGATCTAAACATAAGCATGAAAGAAGATAGATAACGTCCCCAGACATGAGGACTCACCAAAAGCTATCTTGAACAATCCATCTAGCCACGTGGAGGAGAATCAATAGGAGCTCTAGTTCCTATATGGTAATATCATGTAGGCATAGAGTATGCGTTAGTACATTTGAATGTACCAAGTATGAAGGATGCAATGCAACAAGAAATAGGCATATAATTGAAATGCAAAATTAGATAATAACTAAGAATATAGCATTATGGCATGCATGCATGATGTTTGAAGTAAATTAGGCTTGAAAATATTCATGCTTGCATAACTTGATTAACATAATTAGGTGACATGATTAGATCATCCAAATACCTTGTACTAGAGGGCGAGGGAAATATCATAGGTCATAGCCTCTTCTAGTAGGTAATGGGTAGTACATGAGGGTAAAGATATAGCATAGTTCATAACCCCTACATGTAAACATGATATAGTGAATAACACATGAGGGTGGAAGGTAGCATAGGTCATAACCCCTACATGTGAGCATGAGATAATACATGATATTTAATTGCATATGAGGGTAAGGCATACCACATAGTTCATAACCCCTTCATATGAGTACATTGCATAACCTTAAATCATACACGAGGGTAAGGAGTACAACATAGTTCATAACCCCTTCATGTAGATATGAGTAAGTGAATAACATTGATTCGTACATGAAGGTAAGGTGTATAACATAGTTCACAACCCCTATATGAAGAACTTGGCCTTGTACTAGAGGCTAAATCATATAACATAGTTCATAACCCCTTCTAGTGGGCTTCACAATTCACAAGAGCATAGACCTTAGCATGAGAACTCAATAACTCATCACCAATCTCCAAGAACACAAAGAACATGATATCCCAACAATTTACTTGCAATGCTATAGGTGCTTTACATGATTTAAACACACATGTATACATTTATTTCATCACTATAAGGCACTTGACTCATAAGCCATGCAATAGACCATTTGTTCAAGAACCCTAATCTGGACATTTTATCAAACAATTAGCGAGTGTGTAGTGCTAGTGTAAAACCATGAATTCATGAGTGAATTAGTGCTAGAAAATTCAATGTAGAACCATCAATAGATACTTAGTAACACCCTCAAGCAATACATCAAAACCCTTCATCAATCTCACAATAGATCTTTGATTGATAACTCAAAACATGCTAAAGCAACCATAATTTCATGAATACCCAAATATAGTGTGCAGTAAAATTCATAATAAGTAAGACCCATGAGTAAATCAACTTTAAGTCATACAATTTTAGGTTAATGGAGGTTTGGACATCATAGGTGAAAGGAACCCATGAAAGAAACCCATATACCTTAGCTTGGGAGAATGGCTTGAAGAAGATTGGAGATGGAGACTTGAGATACATGAAAATTAAGATTCCAAGTACTTCTAAGGCACATTTTTGGGCACATTTTGGGGTCGTTTCAGAGATGGTTATGAAAATGATCCTTATGTGCCACCACATAATTGTGATATAGGTTTGAGTAGCTTAAGTGTTGAAGATATATTTGATCGCCTATTGAAGAAATTGGAGAAATAGGATGAGACTTTGAGGGGGATAAAATCTGTGATCTATAGTTTAAATTAGAAATCATGTATCATTTTCTACCATCAAATAACTTGAGAAACAATTTGGTCAAGTGTTGACTCAACTTAATCAGCATCATAAGGGTATGCTTCCTAGCAACATAGTTCAGAATCCTAAGAATGAAGGGCAATGCATGGTGGTTACTACTCATGGTGACAAGAGCACAACTGATCCTCCTATGGCATTTGATAAAGATGATGTTCAAGAGGAGACAGTTGTGGTCTAAGATACAGATACCAGAGATGATCATAGCAAGTATGGGATGAGTTGAAGATGCTAATGTGCCACAGAATTTGAAGCCCATTCCCAGGGCTCCTCCTCCCTTCCTTCAAAGAATCAAAAAAGGGTGGAGATAGTCAAGTTCAAACACTTTATCTCCATGCTAAAACAACTATCTGCCAACATCCCTTTCATTGAGGTGTTAACGAAGATGTCAGGATATGCAAAGTACATGAAAGACCTGGTTACAAAGAAGTGCACTGTGAGTCAGGAGCTCTCCTAAGAGTTTCAACATTACAGTGCAATTGTTATAAGGTCCTTGGTCCAAAAGCAAGAAGGTGCCAATTCTTTTACCATACCCTACATCATTGGAGATGTGGAGTTTGCAAGGGCATTATGTGATCTAGGTGGTAGCATTAATATAATGCCCCTTGCGATCTTCAAGAAGCTAGGATGGGAGCCCCTACTCCGACGAGTATGTGGTTGTTGATGGCTGATCGCACAATGAAGAAGCCTATGGGGATACTTTATGATATGCTTTTCAGAGTGGATAAATTCATATTCCCCACAAACTTGTGATCTCATATTGTGAACATAGATTAGGGCAAACTCAAGTTCAGGTTGGGAAAAGAGGAGGTCATGTTCAACGTCTGTCAACTAGCAAAGAAAGAAGATGATTTGTGAGTGGTATCTCAATTATTGAGAATATTAATGATGCTGAGCGAGGAGAACTACTTGAGGTAAGATTGGGTGGCAACACTTTGGAAGCTATGCTGATGAACTTTGATAGTGACGGCATCCCAGATCATAAAGATATAGTGAATGCATTGAGGGTGTCTTATGGCCCTAGGCGCCAGACCAAGTTGGAGCTATACTTGTAGAATTGGGAGTCACTAACAACCAACCCATCCATAGAAGAATGACCGATGCTAGAGTTGAAGGCTCTTCTAGTATATCTGAGATATGCATTTTTGGGCGCTAACAACACTTTGCCAGTCATAGTTCTTGCGGACCTGAATGATGAGCAGGTGAATGCCCTTTTCATGGTGCTTAAATAGTTTAAGAAGGCCATTGGGTGGAAGACTGTAGATATCATTGGTATCCCTCTAGGGATATGTACACATAAAATCTAATTGGTCAAGGACCATAACCAGAGTATTGAGCACCAAAGGTGTCTCAAATGCCCCCCCTGCAAATGCAAAAGGTTATGCGCAAACAAATCATCAAATGGTTAGATGCAGGAGTGATCTATTCAATTACCGATAGTGAATAGGTAAGCCCAGTTTAGTATCTTTCGAAGAAAGGAGGTATCATGGTGGTACCAAATGCAAACAATGAGTTGATCCTTGTACGACTAGTCACTAGGTGGAGAGTATGTATGGACTATGGAAAACTCAATTCATTAATGGAAAAATATCACTTCTTTATGATATTCTTGGGCTGGGCCACCAGTTTGAGGCTGTTCCAGATGTTGTACTTCAGTAGTGGTAGCCACTGCTTCTTCAGTCTGAGAATCTGCGTCTTTGTCACTTGCGGCTTGGACGGCTCAGAAACGTTTTTTACCTGGCTATTATGTTAGTTGTAGTGCGCCTTCCGTCCTTCTCTCTCTTTGGAAATATTTTTCCATATTTTATTATGATGACCTAGTTGAGAGAGTATGATATATCAGTGTAACCATTGCTCCAGAGGATCAGAAAAATACGATGTTTGTATAACCATATGGCACTTTCGCATTCAAGATGATGTCATTCGGGTTGTTGTAACACCCCAGTGACATTCCAGAGATGCATAATGGCCATCTTCTCAGACATGGTGAAGGACACTTTTAAAGTCTTCCTGATGACTTAGTAGGGTTGGGACTCATTTGACAACTACTTAAAGCACTTGCATACTATGCTGCGAAGATATGAGAACAACCATCTGGTACTAAATTGGGAAAAGTGTCACTTTATAGTGAAAAAGGGCATTTTTTTGGGGCACAAAATCTCCATCAAAGGGATCGAGGTTGATAGAGCTAAAGTATAAGTGATTGAGAAACTTCCCCTACCTATCTCAGTCAAGGGTGTGAGGAGCTTTCTAGGGCATACAGGGTTCTACTGGCGCTTCATAAAAGACTTCTCTAAAATTATGCTTCCATTGTGCAAGTTGCTCGAAAAGGATTCTAAGTTCGTTTTTGATGATGTATGCCTCAAAGACTTTGAAAGATTGAAGCAGAAGCTGATTTTAGCCCTAATCATTGTAGCTCCAAACTGGTCAAAGTCCTTTGAAATCATGTGTGATGTAAGTGTGGTTGTGCTAGGTATAGTATTGGGACAGTGCCAAGAGAAGATACTATATCCCATATACTATGCTAACAAGGCCCTAGATATAGCCTAGAAGAACTACACTGTTATTAAGCAAGAATTATTTGTGCTGGTCTTTGTATTTGAGAAGTTTAGGCCATATTTGTTGGGGGCCAAAATGGTGGTACACACAAACCACTCAGCACTGCAGTACTTGATGGAAAAAAAGGATACAAAACCAAGGTTGGTGAGATGGGTACTCCTCCTTCAGGAATTCAATTTGATGTTATTGATAGAAGAAGGGCAGAAAATTGGGTCATAGATCTCCTTTCAAAGTTGGAAGATGGGGCAATGGAAAATTTTGATCATGGATTGGAGATCAATGACTCATTCCTAGATGAGAAAGTGTTAGCAGCATTCGATAATGTAATACCATGGTTTGCAGACTATGTAAACTACTTGGTAAGTGTTATTATGCCGCCTGATCTAAATACATACCCGACATCGAAAGTTCATATCTGATGTGAGAAATTTCTTTTGGTATGACCTATACTTATTTTGTGCATGCGCGGATGGTATTATTTATTATTGTGTTCTGGAGATTGAGATGATGAGTATCCTTGAGGCATGTCACTCATACTAGTAGGTGGGCATCATAGTGGAGTTTGGACAGCACACAAGATCTTGCAGTGTGGGTATTACTAGCCCACTGTCCACCTAGATGCTCATGACTACGCCAAAGCTTGTGATAGGTGCCAAAGAGAAGGTGGCATTTCCCGCAAGCATAAGTTCCTCTAAACCCCATTATAGTTATTGAGTTATTTGTGTATGAGGGATAGACTTCATGGGTCTTTTTGTTAGCCTATATAGAAATAAGTACATATTAGTCATTGTGCATTATGTATCAAAGTGAGTAGAGGTCGTTCCTCTACCCAACAATGAAGGCAAAAGTGTTATAACGCTTTGAAAAGAAATATTTTCTCAAGGTTTGGTACCCCTCGGACGATCATTAGCGATCGAGGTTCTCGCTTCTGCAATAGGCTCTTCAAGTCTCTACTTGAGCATTATTGGGTGAAACATCAGGTGGCAACCCCTTACCATCCTCAAAAAAGCGGGAAAGTGAAGGTGTCTATTAGAGAAATTAAATGGATTCTATCAAAGACTGTGAATACAAGCCAGACAGATTGGTCGCGAAAGCTTCATGACACATTATGGGCATACATGATATCATTCAAGGCCCATATAGGAATGTCTCATTACCAACTTGTCTTTAGGAAAGTATGTCATTTGCTGGTGGAGCTTGAGCAAAAGGCAATCTGAGCGCTAAAGAAGTTGAATCTAGACTGGAATGATGTGGCAAACTCTAGGCTGAGCCAACTCAATGAGCTTGATGAGTTTTCCTGAAGGCATATGAGAGCTCCACCTTGTACATACAAAGAATGAACCTATGATCATCGGATAGAGAACTATTAGTTTGCACCAGGGGACTTGGTGCTAGTATATAATTCCATACTAAAGTTGTTCCTTGGAAAGTCCAAATCTTGATGGTTGGGACTATTTCAAGTAGCACATGTCTTTGATCATGGAGCCATTGAATTAGAGAGAAGAAATGGAGAAAATGTCAAGGTAAATGGCCAAAAAGTCAAATTGTATCTTGGAAACATGTAAGAAATTAAAAAAAGGAAGAATGAGACCTTGAGGAAGTCTGAGTACTCAAATTGTCTATATTATGCTGCGATAATAAATCAGGCATTGCTTGCCAGGAAACCCAAGGTGGAGACCATAGCTTAGGCGTCTAGGTATGCTTTTTGACCTTGGTACTTTATTTTACTTTGACTGTGTGCATTGTGGACAATGCACATTTTTTTATGGGATGTGGGTAGTTTGGGTCTCAGTGATGTCTGAGTAGCCCTTGGTCCATAACTACCCTAACTTTTGATCTTAGGGGTTTTTTCACCTATGTTCCTTTTTCTAAGGATATTTGTTTCTACTGAACTGGCATATTTAGGATGTTTAGGTAATCTTTGTAGCATATAGTATCGATATTTGTGGCATATACATGTTTGTGTTTTTTTTTTTGAAAAATGATACCCATCAAATTTTGATTAGTTAGTCTAGATATCAACCATGCATGTTTAAGTGTGTTGATAGTTCTTGTTCTGATAAGTGAGGGCAAATTGAGATAAAAATGAATGATCTGAGAGTCTTTTGTTGATAATGTAATCTGTGCCGTGTGAGTGTGAACTTAATTTGCTAAATTCATATGTTGTGGGTCAATTCCGAACTTGCCTTGTTACTCAAAGTTAGATTGTTGATTAATTGGATTAGGAAAGGATCTTAAGCCATTATTCTTAAAAGTCTACTAAGCCTAAATGACCAACCAAATTTGTAGAATATCACTTGATCCTAATATTTGAGCCTGACATGTACCTATTCTTTGTAAAAAGACTTAATGACTTAGCCTTATTAGTTGTAAAATTCTAAAATTGGCCTTGGTTCTTCCTTGAACATTATGCACCTTGACTGAGGCAAAAAACCTAAGTTGAGGGTGGCTATCAAAAGTGACCCTAGTTCTGAGCTTGGATAATGGGCGCCTTAACTTAGGCCAAAAGCCTAAGTTGAGGGTGGCTAGTGTAAGGGTAAAACACAAAATGAGGGGTAAAGTTAGTGATACTGTAAAAAGGAGAAACAATATGTACTGGGTGCAAGAAAAATAAGTGATGCCTTAGTTATGAGCTAAAAAGAAAAATAAAGTGTAAAAGCAAGGAAAAAAGCTGAAAAATAAAAAGAAAGCACTCAAAAAATCTTGAAACAAGCGAAGAAGGAGAATAGAATAAAAGTAACAAGTATTGATACGGAAAAAGTGTAGAAAAACATAGTGTCAAAGAGGGCCTTCAGTCACTATATTTCCAAAATATTACACTAAAGCTCCCTGGGCCTACATTATAAGCCTATAAAGTCCTAAAGTGATCCTAGTCCAAGTGGTCATAGGTCTTAGTGTCACAACCCAAGCCTAGGGCCTAGACGTGACATGACGAGTAGGGAACCCAAAGGGACCCCAAACAAGTCTCTTAACTTGTCATTACACATCCTTGGTCGTGGAAGTATACATAGACATATAGATTAAGAATGAAGGCAATGGGACTAAGGGAAAGCTTGCATTAACTTCATAATCAAGAGTCAAGAGCAAAAGCTCATACATAAATACACAACATGTCTAACAAGCAACTCTAATACATAAATATAGAGGGGGACATGACATAGTACTGGGCTCACCCTCATAGTCAATAAAATATAAGAAAGTGTCTCAATACAAGGATAATAGTAACTTAGACCAAGGTCCCCGAAATGGAGGACTCACCAATAAGCTTGGAATAACACCATCTATCCACATAGAGGAGGAGGAGAATCAACTTAGGCACTGGCCCGTACATAGTGATATCATGTAGGCAAGAGTATGCATTAGTATGTTTGAATGTACAAAGTATACGGGATGGAATGCAACAAGAGATAAGCTTCATGATCAACATGCAGAACATTAGACAATAGACATGATATAGTAATATGACATGCATGTTTAATGCATAAGTAAAACATGATTAAGTAAACCATAATCATATAGGATACCATATATGAAGAGGAGACCAAGCTAGATTGCCAAGGTATAAACCTCTTGGGGTTGGTGATGATAACACCTATGACCCTAGTGGGTGAGGTACAAACCCTCAACAAGGTTAGTTATGATAGCACCCATCACTCTAGTGTGTGAGGTACAAACCCTTCATCAAGGTTGATGATGATCGCATCCATCACCCTAGTGATTGAGATATCAACCCCTTAACTAGGTTGGCGATGATCGCACCAATCACCCTAGTAGTTGAGTCTTTGATCGCTCAACAAGGCCCCCAAATTGGGAATGGTCTACAATAAAATTTTACATAGTATTCATTGTGTACATAAGCTCATTTCATCATCATATAGTCAATCATATCATATCTCATGCTTCAGACCTTCACATCCTCAAGAAACCATAACCGAACATTTTATCAAACACCTTTGGAGTGTGTAATGGGGGTTAAAGAGCATGCAATTTAGAGATGAAATCATGCAAAAAAATCTGTTGTAGAACCATCAATCAACACCTTTCAACACCCCCAAGACATTCATAGCAAAACCCCTCTTCAAATTCAACATTATATCTAAGATCTGAAGCTCAAAACATGGTAAAACAATAATACTTTCATGTACTAAAATCACTGTGTAGTAAATTTCTCAATATACAAGAGCCACATGTAAAATCAACTTTAAATCATACATTATTAAGCATAAGAGTGTTTACGAACCATGGGTGGAAGGACCCAATGGTTCAACACCACATACCTTAGCTTTTGAGAAGTTCTTAATAATGTTTGACAATAGAGACTTGAAGCTTGAATGAAATCCTTGAAGAAATCCTTAAGATTGGTCTTGAGTTTGGGACTTGAATTCAGGGTTAGAAATGAGTCTAAGTGTTTGGGGAAATATTGTGGAATGTTTTAGGGTGATATAAGGGTGAAATAAGGCTAAGTATAGGTGAAAATATGTTTGTGAAAACTTAGGCCTAACACTTAGAAAAATTTGGATGGACTAGGAAAAACAATGCAGGAAATACACCTCTCTGCGTCACGGAGAAGTCGCGGACCCTCACTAGAATTGCACCAAGTGAAATTTCATAATTGGATTCCTTTGCTTTAAATTCAAGGTTAGAACCTTGTCACCCTAATTTGAACCTGTCGAACAAGAATATGAAGTCGAATTTTTTGAAATAACCAATAGATTTTTAGATATACGAAAAATAATATTCTGGGCATTTTCGAGGCACATTTTTAGGCACTTTTTGGGTCATTTCAATATCTCCCCCATGGGAACATTCGTCTCCAAGTGTAAAAGAGATGTACAAGATGAGAGTTATCTTGAACAAATCAACCCCAACAAGAATGTAATATAACATGTAAAACACCATTTTCAAAATCTCATCATAAGTGTAAAATCATCATAAGTTTACCAACTTAAACATGAATCCATATGAATGACATAGGGGCTGAAATGTAAGACTTGAAGTCAAATATTGAACTTAGGTTTAGTACCTTAGGCTTGAGTGGAGTGTGGAAAGATATAGATACCGCTTTTGCATATCCGCTTCGGCCTCCCAAGTAGCACTTTCGACTTGTGGGTTCCTCCAAAGGACCCTAACGGATATGACTTCTTTGTTCCTCAATCTCTTCACTTGCCTATACATGATCTGAATTGGGACCTTCTCATAAGTTAAGTTATCCTCCAAATCACCAACAACATCAAGAGGTACATGGCATTACGATCACCAACACATTTTCTCAACATAGAGACATGAAACACTGGATGGATCAAATTTATTTCACTAGACAATTTCAACTCATAAGCTACCTTTCCAACCCTCTTAATCACCTCATAAGTACCAATGTACCTTGGGCTCAAATTTCCCTTTTTCCCAAAACGGACCACACCTTTCATTAGAGAAACTTTCAAATAAACGCAATCACCCACTTGGAATTCTAGGTCTCTTCTTCTTACATCGGCATAGGATTCTTGACTACTTTGAGCTATACTCAACCTTTCCCTAATCATCTTAACCTTCTCAAGATCACCCATAACTAGATACATCCCCAATAAGGCCACCTCTCTAACTTTAAACCAACCCACCAGGTATTTACAACGTCTCCCACAAAGACCTTCAAAAGAAGTCATACCGATGCTAGAGTGATAGCTATTGTTGTAGGCAAACTCAATCAATGGAAGATGGTCATCACAATACCTTTAAGCTCCAAAACAGAAGCCCTAAGCATATCCTCAAATGTTTGAATCGTCCTCTCGGCTTTGCCATCCATTTGATGGTGGAAGGTCGTACTAAGATGAACTTTGGTTCCAAGACTCCTTTGAAAAGATTTCCAAAATGTGAAGTAGGTTGTGTACCACGATCAATTATAATGGATAAGGGAGCCCCATGAAACCTCACCAACTCATGTATGTACAATCTTGCATACTCTTAGCCCCATATGAAGTCTTAACCAGTAGAAAGTGGGCCAATTTCATTATCCTATCAACCACAACCTATATGGAATCAAAATCTTTTCTAGTATTAGGAAACCCAAATATGAAATCCATATTCATCACCTCCCACTTCCAAGTAAGAAGCTCTATGTCTTGGGTTAGGCCACCCGACCTTTGATGCTCGGCTTTGACTTGTTGACAACTATGGCAACCGATGATAAGTTTGGCAATATATCTCTTCATGCCTCCCCACCAATACACTTCCCTGAAGTCTCTATAAATTTTGGTGGAACCAAAGTGGATAGAATAGGAGGAATATGGGCTTCATCAAGAATTCTCTCCCTCAAACCATCAACACATGGCACACATAACCTACATTGGTATCTAAGGGCCCCATCTCCCTCTTGGGATAAAACTTCTATGTTGCCTTCTTTCACCATGGCCTTCAACTCAAGAAAGGAGGAGTCTAGATCTTTTTTTGCTATCACCTCATCAACCAAAGAAGATTTAGAACCATCAATAAAAATAATACCATCACCCGCATCTTCTAACCTTACCCCTCGTCTAGCTAATCTATGCACCTCCCTAGCCATCTCCCTATCACCACCATCCACATGAGCTAGGAAACCCATAGACACCTGACTCAAAGCATCCTTCACAACATTTGCCTTACCCGAATGGTAATACACACTCATGTCATAGTCCTTAAGGAGTTATAGTCACATTTTTTGTCTCAAGTTGAGATGTTTTTCACTGAAGACATATTGAAAGTTCTTATGATCGGTCAAGTCATCAACATGCACCCCATATAAATAATGATGCCAAACCTTTGATGCAAACACCACGACGGCCAATTCAAGATTATGGGTAGGGTAGTTCTTTTTATGCACCTTGAGTTGCCTAGAAGCATAGGTTATGACCTTACCATTTTGCATTAGTACACAAGCTAAACTAACTCTAGATGCATCACAATACACAACAAATTCCTCAAGCCCATCTGGTAGTGATAATATAGGAGCGGACACTAGTCTATCTTTAAATGTTTGGAAACTTTTCTCGCATTCATTGATCCACACAAACTTAAACTTTTTTTGAGTCAATTTTGTCATAGGAGAAATAATGGAGGAGAATCCATCCACAAACCTTTATAGTAACTCGCAAGGATGAAGAAAATCCTAATGCCCTACAGGGTAAATAGTCTAGGCCAATTCCTAATCACATAGGTTTTCTTAGGATCTACTTTTATACCATCCCCGAACATCACATGACCCAAAAATGCAACCTCCTTCAACCAAATTTCACACTTGTCATGTTTAGCACACAATCTCTTCTCCCTCAATCTTTGCAAACAATACTCAAATGACCCATATGCTCCTCCCTACTAAGTGAATATATCACAATATCATCAATGAAGGCGACAATAGAGGAATGAAGGTAGGGATTGAAGACCCTATTTATTAGGTCCATGAAGATGGCCTGCGCATTAGTCAATCCAGAGGACATCACTACAAATTCATAATGCCTACGCGTAGATCAGAAGGCCATCTTTGGAATATCATACTCCCTCATCGTTACTTAATAGTACCCAAACCGAAGATTAATATTAGAGAAAAAGCTAGCACCTTGCAATTGGTCAAACAAGTCATGAATCCTTGGAAAAGAATATCTATTCTTTATAGTGACCCTATTGAGTTGTCGGTAGTCAATGCACATTCTAAGTGACCCGTCTTTCTTATTTACAAACAACACTAGTGCACCCCAAGGTGATTGGCTAGGTCTAATAAATCTCTTCTCCAACAAATCTTTCAATTGCTCCTTTAACTCTTTCAACTCTTCCTGGGCCATACGATAAGGGGGAATGAGATAGGTTGAGTATCAGGAAGGATGTCTATGCTAAAATTTATCTCCCTTTTGGGAAGGACACCAGGATGGTCATTTGTAAAGACAGCAAGAAACTCATTTACAACTAGGACCAACTCAATGGAAGGGTCTTTAGACTCCACATCTTTAACTCTCACAAGATGATATAGACACCCCCCGAAAATCAACTTGTGGGCTTTAATGCATGAGATGAACCTAGCACTAATACATAATGACTTTCCCACACAAGGACAGGTTCATTTGGAAATGGAAACTTGAACCTATGGGTTCTACAATCAATAGAAGCATAGTATGTATTCAATCAATCCATCCAAAGGATAACATCAAAATCAACCATATCTAATTCAACAAGATCACAAGATAAGATTTTATGCAAGATGCAAATCAGATAATTTTTATACACCCTCTTAGCAACAATAGAGGCACTAATAGGGGCAGACATCTCATATAACTCATGCAACAACTCTGACTCAACATGGAACTTTTTAGCAACAAAGGGGGTAACAAAGAAAGAGTGGAACCTGAATCAATCAAAGCATATATATCAAGATCAATGATTTTTAATATATTGGTAACAACATTGGGGAACTCACAAACCCCTTACCTCCCATTTAGAGCACAGAATCAATTATGCCTTGGGGCACCACCTTGAGGACCACCTCTACGAAATGGAACCACATTTGCACCCTGAACCTTGCCACAGTTTCGTGGGCAATCTACCTTCTTGTGACCAAGCTCCCTACATTCAAAACATGCATTGGAACCCTCAGAAATGGGCCCTTATGACCTCCTCCACATCTAGAACACACATCATTAGGAGCCATACCATCAACACTTTGAAGCCTAGGGAAGTCATTTGCAAGCCCCCTATTAGTAGCATAAGGAGGCCTTGGCCTTGAAATCTAGTACTCTTTTGGAACTTGCCCTTAAAGCAGGCTCTCTTGGCCTTATGGCCCCTTCATTTTCTTAACCTTTCTTCTTCCATTTGCTTGGCATATATCATCAATCGAGATAAGTCCATGTTACCAATAAGCAAGGCGTACCAGCATTATTCACTTGCTAAGTTGAAAACCCCCATAACAAACTTATTCATCCTTGACCTAGAGTCGTCCACCAAGTGAGGAGCATACTTTGAATGTTGATTAAATTTGAGGGCATACTCCTCACACTCATAGTACCTTGTTTCAAGTTTATAAACTCGACCAACTTTGCTTCTCTAAGCTCAAGAGAGAAGAACCGATTAAGGAAGGCTAATTTGAATTCCTAACAAAGCACCACAAAGCCATTACCCTTCTCACCTTTCCATTGATCAAACCAAATTTGGTACACCCTCTTGAGTTGGTATGCCATGAACTCCGCCTTCTCATTTGGCCTAACACCAATGATCGACATGTTTTGTAGACTTCATCAATAAACTCTTGTGGATCCTCATTCACCTTTGACCCATGGAAAATCGGAGGATTCATCCTCATGAAGTCCCTTACCCTAGCTCTCAGGGTAGTAGCATGAGAGTATTGGGCCCCTTGTTGGACCTTGTTGGCAAATACTTGGGAAAGCATAGTAAGAGCATCTCGGAGCTCACCATTGGTAGGCTGCTCCTCGGGAGTTTGGGCCCGTCTTTCTCTAGTATTCAACATGATCTAGCATAGCAAAGAATAATCATTAGGAGGGAATATGTGTCACAACTCTATAGCATGACTTAGGACCTGAAGAAGGGAAACATTTCCTAAAATGCCTCACACCCTCCTATTCATAGTCATGGCACGTTTTGCAACCATGAATAGGACTCTATTCGACTTGGTGTGTTGAACTTCGAGGATCTATCAATCTAGTACTCTTAGACAAAGTTTGTCATGACCCAAGCCTAGGGCCTAGACATGGCACGTCGAATTGAAAATCCGAAGGGATCCCAAACAAGCCTCATAACTTGTCATTACATATCCTTTGTCGTGGAAGCATACAAAGACATATAGATTAAGAATGGGGGAATGGGACTAAGGGAAAGCTTGTATAAATGTCATAATTAAGAGTCAAGAGTTAAAGCTCATACATAAATATACAACATGGACAACAAGTTCCTCTAATACATAATCAAAGATTGTGAATGCGAACCAGACAGATTGGTCATGGAAGCTTGATGACACTTTATGGGCATACATGATAGCATTCAAGACCCCTATAGGCATGTCTCCCTACCACCTTGTCTTTAGAAAAGTATGTCATTTGCTAGTGGGGCTTGAGCATAAGGCAATTTAGGCACTAAAGAAGTTGAATCTAGACTAGAATGATGTCACAAACTCTAGGCTGAGCCAGCTCAATGAGTTTGATGAGTTTTCCTGAAGGAGTACGAGAGCTCCCGCTTGTGCATACAAAGAATGAAATTGCAACATGATCAACATATAGAGAACCATCAGTTTGTGCTAAGGGACTTAGTGCTAATATATAATTCCAAACTAAAGTTGTTCCTTGGAAAGCTCAAATCTAGATGGTTGGGACTGTTTCAAGTAGCACATGTATTTGATCATGGAGCCATTGAATTAGAGAGAATAAATGGAGAAATATTCAAGGTAAATGGCCAAAAAGACAAGTCGTACCTTGGAAAGGTGTAAGAAATAAATACAGCAGAAGAATAGGACCTTGAGGAAGATTGAGTACTCAAACTGTCTATATTATGCTGCGACAACAAAATCAAGCATTGCTTGCCAAGTAACCCAAGGTAGAGACCGGAGCTTAGGTGTCCAAGTATGCTTTTTGACCTCGGTACTTTATTTTGCTTTGATTGTGTGCATTGTCGACAATGCACCTTTTATTTATGGGATGTGGGTGGTTTGGGCCTCAGTGAAGTCTGAGTAACTTTGGTCCATAACTACTCTAACTTTTGAATCTTAGGGGTTTTCTTACCTATTTTCTTTTTTCCATGGATATTTATTTCTATTGAACCAGCATATTTAGGATGTTTTGGTAGTATTTGTAGCATACGGTATTGATATCTGTGGGATATACATGTTTGTCTGTGTGTTTTTTGTGAAAAATAATAGGAAAAAGGAGAAAAAACATGTATAAGGTGCAAGAAAAATAAGTGATGCCATAGTTATGAGCTAAAAAGAAAAATAAAGTGTAAAAGCAAGGAAAAAAGTTGAAAAATAAAAAGAAAGCACCCAGAAAAACTTGAAATAGGAGAAGAGGGAGAATAGAATAAAAGTAACAAGTATTGATGCGAACAAAATGTAGAAAAACATAGTGTCAAAGAGGGCCTTAAGTCACTATATTTCCAAAATATCACACCAAAGCTCCCTAGGCCTACATTATAAGCATATAAAGTTCTTCCTAGTCCAAGTGGTCAAAGGACTTAGTGTCACAACCCAAGCCTAGGGCCTAGATATGACACGACGAATGGGAAATCCAAAAGGACCCCAAGCAAGCATCTTAATTTGTCATTATATATCCTTGATCGTGGAAGCATGCAAAGACATATAGATTAAGAATCGAGGCAGATGGACTAAGGGAAAAGCTTGCATAAACGTCATAATCAAGAGTCAAGAGTCAAAGCTCATACATAAATACACAACATGTCCAATAAGCATCTCTAATACATAGATATAGCAGAGGCCAAGACAAGATACTGGGCTCACCCATATAGTCAATATAACATAAGAAAGTGTATCAATACAAGGATAATAGTAACTTTGGCCAAAGTCCTCAAAATGAAGGACTCACCAGCAAGTTTGGAATAGCACTGTCTAGCCACAACGAGGAGGGATAATGACGAACATTAGGCACCAGTCCCTCCATGGTGATATCATGTAGGCAAGAGTATGTGTTAGTACGTTTGAATGTACTAGTATGTGGGATGCAATGCAACAAAAGATAAGCTTCATTATCAACATGCATAACATTAGGCAATAGGTATGATATAGCAATATGACATGTATGTTCGATGCATAAGTAAAACATGCTTAAGTAAATCATACTCATATAGGATACCATATGTGAAGATAAGACCAAGCTAGATTGCCAAGGTATAAACAACTTGGGGTTGGTGATGATAGCACCCATTACCCTAGTGTGTGAGGTACAAACCCCTCATCAAAGTTAGCGATGATAGCATCCATCACCCTAGTGTGTGAGGTATAAACCCCTCATTAAGGTTAGTAATGATATCACCCATCACCCTGGTGATTGAGATATCAACCCCTCATATAGGTTGGTGATAATCACACCCATCACCCTAGTAGTTGAGTCTTTGACCTTTCAACTAGCCCTTGAATTAGGAATGGTCTACCATAACATTTTAGATAGTATTATTATGTACATATGCTCATTTCATCATAATATAGTCAATCAGATCATATCTCATGCTTTAGACCTTCATTTCCTCAAGAAACCATAATCAGACATTTTATCAAGTGTAATGAGAGTGAAAGAGCATGCAAGTTAGAGATGAAATCATTCAGGAAAATCTATTGTAAAATAATCAATCAACACCTTGCAACACCGCCAAGACATTCATAGGAAAACCCCTCATCAAATCCAACATTAGATCCAATATTTTGAGGTCAAAACATGCTATAACAACTATACTTTCATGAACTAAAATCATTGTGCATTAAATTTCTCAATATACAATACCCACATGTAAAATCAACTTTAAATCATGCATTATTAAGCACAAGAGGGTTTAGGCACCATGGGTGGAAGGACCCAATGGTTCAATACCATATACCTTAGCTTTGGAAAAACTCTTGATGAAGGTTCACAATGGAGACATGAAGCTTGAATGAAATCCTTGAAGAAATTCTTAAGATTGTTCTTGAATTTGGGACTTGAATTGAGGGTTAGAAATGAGTCCAAGTGTTTAGAGAAATATTGGAGAATGTTTTGGGTGATACAAGGGTAAAATAAGTCTAAGTATAGGTCAAAATACATTTAGGAAACCTTACACCAAACACATAATCTAGACTAACTACGAAAAAAAGTGCAGGAAATACACCTCTCCACATAACGGAGAGGTCGCGGACCCTCACTGGAAATTGCACCAAGTGAAATTTCATAATTGGATTCCTTTGCTTTAAATTCGAGGTTAGACCCTTGTCACCCTAATTTGGACCCCCTGAACAAGAATATGAAGTCAGATTTGTAAAATAACCAATGAGTTTTTAGTTATATGGAAAATGAGATTCTAAGCACTTCCAAGGCACATTTTTAGGAACTGTTTGTGGTTGTTTCACTAAGTTATGAGTATAGGGTCAAGCCTATGGTATTGAGCATGATACATGAATATCTTTTGTGAGAGTGAGTGATTTTGCATTGTCTCAAGATTACGTATGAAAACATCATTGAGAGTGAGATAGGGGGATACTTTATGTGAGGGCACTTACATTGCATTGCTAGCATTAGACTTATTTAGTGATTATGGATTATGGAAAGTACCTAACTTGTCATAGTTGCGTTGTCACATGTATTAGTCTGTGTTGGTTTGCTTTATAGCTATCTGATTATATTTTGAAAAGTGATGTGGATATCTATGCTTAAATTTGATGTGATGTATGTTATTAGATTAAGGTCTGTGTTGCTATACTGCTATATAGATTGTGTCTATTATTTGAGGACAAGCAAAAATTTGAAGCTGAGGGTGTTGATATATTGTCAAAATATAGTACTTTTTATGCGTAAAACTTGGAATTTTGTGTGTTCTCAGTGCAATGTTAGTGGATTTTATGTGTTTTTGTGTTTGGTTTGTAGGAATTCAGGGTTGATTTGAGGATGTGCGAGACCCTTTACGGGCCTTGAAGGAGGTTTCATGGACAATTCTAGTGAGGGGAAGATTTTCTGAAGTTTGTTCTATGAACATGTAGATGGGTCGTGAAATATTTTACGAGTCATAGATCAAGTCTCGTGCCCTGAGGATCAGAGAAAGAGGACATTTTGAATTTGATCAAATGAAACACCCTACGGGTCGTGGAAACTTTTACGGGCCATAGAGAGGTATCGTAGAATGCAAGTCCAGTTTTGCAATAATAAAGTACGAAAGCCTGATTACGAGCCGTGTAACACAATATGGCCCGTAAAGCATCTCGTCAGGCATGTAGACCCAGTTATCCTATTTTATTTAGGACATGTATTTTAAATATTATAAATAGGTTTTAAGTTATTTTTCTTAGAGAGTTCAACTAGTTGACAACAAAAAATAGTGAGATAGAGTAGAGAAAAGATTGGAGAGTTTTGAGAAACACTTGTACACTTTGATTTGATCTTTTAATTATAATTTATCTTAGTGAGTTCAACTAGTTGACAGTAAAAAGTAGTGAGATAGAGTAGAGAAAACATTGGAGAGTTTTGAGAAACACTTGTACACTTTGATTTGATCTTGTAATTATAATTTTGTGATTCTCATTGAAGCTTGGATTTACTTGTGCTTAATTCAATTGTATAAGTGGTCTATTATGTTATTCAAATTCATAAGTCTTGCATCTACACAGATCACAGGTAACTAAATCCAAAACTAGGGTTACGGGAACCATGAAGAACTAACAAGGTAAAATCGAATAATTCATAATTCTTGAAAAGTGTGTATGCATGTATTAATTAACTCTCTTAATTCCGCATGTTTTCTAATGGTGGCCAACATTAGAACCTGTCTAGTGTTACTGATTAGACTAAGGTAGTAATGAATAGAAAAAGCGATTAATTAACAAGATTCTATTGATGTCTGGTAGTCTAATCAACAGAACTAGGCCAAGGAGAGGTTGTACTGGGACAATAGGTAAGGGTTAGTAATGTCACACTGCAGAGATGGACCATGTCACATAGTGAAATTTGCCTCTCGCCTAGGACAAAAGGTTTGGTGAACTTAACTTACCATCCCGCATGCTACACAATAATGTATTATCAAAATACAATACATTTAATGCCCAAAATAAGGGATTTTGTGAGTTTTTAATGCGACTTTTTATGGTTTTTGTGTGTTTCTATGTTGTTTTTGTAGAAAATTTAGGTTGGCATGATTTGAAGAAAAGTTGCAAATTTTCCTGAATCATAGGACATACGAGGTCACCTACGAGTCGTAGCCCAAGCTACATGTCATAGGGTATATCATAGCAAGAAATAGAGACCAAAAATTAGAAATCTACTAAGTGGAGGTCACCTCTATGAGGCTATCCTATGAGTCATAAGTCTTAGTACGACTCGTATAGGTGGAATCATAGCAGGAACCAGAGTGCCAAAATGTTAGACCAAAAATTAAAGGCCTACATACGAGAGGAGCATATGAGTCGTAGCCCAAGCAACGACTCATACCAATGGGTCATACCAATTGAGTCAAAGATGCTAAGAACCTGATACAAGACCCTGACTATGACTCATAGGTCACCCTACTAGTCGTACTTGCAAGACATACCAACTGCCATATGTCTTTTTTGTGTTCTATTTAGGGTTTTTTTTGTAAACACTATAAATGCATTAAGTTAGGTTTTATTACGGGATACTAGAATTTAGAACATAGAACTTACCTTTGAATATTCTGTCAAGAATATTTTAGGGTTTTAGCTTAGTTTATTATTTTCTCTTGGAAAACCAATTTTGGGGATTGTAAACCTTGCTTTTTGCTCATTTTCAATGTATTAAGCTTTGGATTTGCAACTTGAGGTGACTACACTCTTCATTGTTCTTAGTAAAACTATAAACTATACCTTGTATTTGCATTCTTATTTGTTTTGCCTTAGCAATGAGTAGCTAAGCACCTACAACTTGGGGTTATGAGAACCATGGGTAGTTGATCTAAGATAACCTAGGTTTATTGCATTTCTATGATTAGGTTTTTGCATGTATTATCCATTTCCTTTCATTATGATTGTTGATTGTGGTGGACAATACTAAATCCCACCTACTATCACGATCCCGACCAAGTTAGTGATGAATAGGAAAAGGGAAGTAGATGAAAAGATTTGATTGATGTGTTCTCATCTAATCAACCAAACCTAACCAAGGGGAGGTTGATTGGGACAATAGGTAACGGTTAGTTGGCATGCCACGATGGCCAACCAATTACCATGGTGAGATTCAACCTTCACCTTCACAAGAGGGCTGAAAGAACCTAAGTTACCATCCTGCATGCAAATCTCCCATTGTAGTTATGTTATCTAGGGTAATCGAGTCAATGAATCATTGGGAACCCAATTCACAAGTGGTCCCTAAAATTGTTTACTTGTATCATAGTTTAGTGTTTAGTTTACTTTGTTTTTGAATCACAACCTCCCTTCTTCCGCCATTTAGAGATTTTAGTTATCAATACTCGAAATGATTAGTAGTGAAGTCTTGTAGTCAATCCCTATATTCCCTGTGGATTTGACCCTAACCTTCGGTTAGGTTAATTGCTGATAGCGAACACTTTCTTATTAGAGCGTGAACATCATCACAAATTATGGCACCGCTTCTAGGGAATACAACTAGGTTGTGACTTGATTTCACTATTAGTTAGTTCTAGTTTGAATTTCTAAATTCTCCTATATTTTAGTTTTAGTTTTTGTTTTTGTTGTTTATCATATTTATAGGTTCGTTGCACCATGACTGAACAAAATCTCTATATCACAATTGACTTGTTGGAGATATTGTAGAGGTGAGCCTTGTTTTATGGATAAAATTTTGAAGACCCCCAAACTCATCTGCAAAATGTTACTCAAACATTGAGGGGGATTCATGGGACAGGACATCTTGCTTGGGAGGCCATGCCTCTTCAAGCTTTCCCATGACTCTCTGGAGTGAAGCTGCGGAATGGTAGTCAATTCTCCTACCAGATGTTTGTTCTAACTGGAGGGAGGTACAAAGAGTCTTCCTCATGAACTTGTATAAGGAGCCCAACAAGTAAAAGCTATAGAACAATATCTGAAATTTCAAAAGGGTGTCAGGAGAACCTTTGGTGGTAACTTGGGAAAGGTACAAGCAGTACTTGGCAACGAATCAAAATCATTGTCTGACTAATGATGAATTGGCGGCTAGATTTTACTGAGCACTAACCTCCGAGCAACTAGGGGATGTTGAAATATTTTTTAGAGGGGATTGTTGGGAGTTCCTAAGATGACCATTTAACGAGATCACCGAGCATATGGACAAGCTATCTACTATTTCCCAAGTTTACCAACCCTTTCAAGGACAAATGTAACACCCCACACCTTACAATATTAGTAATATGCAAATGAAACATGACACAATTTGGTCAAATTAGCTCTAATTTTTAAAAGTCCTTGAACCTTGTGTTAATGGGCTATATGTACGTCTAACGCTTAAAAGGGTCGAGTGCATACATGTTTTGTGTAGATTTGAGGAGATTACGACCTTAAATAAAGTGAGAGAATTGAGGTGCTTATAGGACTTACCAAGCTAGCAGGTGAGTCACCTACTTGATTAACTTAATTTGCTAGCTAAACGAAGATGAGGCTTGATGTCGAATTTGTCCAAGTTCAATTATGAATAAAGTTCGTGTTAAGTGAAATGGACCTGGAGCCAGGTGCGAGTCCGCAGCGCCCCTCCGGCGCCCGAGGCGTCCCATACCACCCCGGACCGGCCCGAACATACATTGCACCACCTGGTTTTGCCCTGCCATGGGCTCATCAGGGAAGCGGCAATAGCTCCTAACCAGTTGTGCCCGTTGTATGCTTCAGTTCCTTTCATATTTATGTCCAGGATAAGCGACAAGCTCCCCAAACTTAATCAGGCCGGCATGCCTAAACTCGGCCAAGCCAATACGCAACTAGGGCAGAACGCCTTATTACTTGAGTCACCTCCCCTTTCCATGGCAGTTGATGCCAGCGGTACGTACGGTTCGTGGTCATGCCTCTAGAGCCATAACAATTCTCCCCCACCCGATGATGCGACAACCCGACGCATTACTTTCGTAGAAACTCCTCTCGCTTCCACAATCGGACTTGCACCCCAAATCATGCTAAGAGCTACTTCTTGTCTTTGCTGCCTCCTTGGACCTCTGGCAATTCTTTAGGCAGTTGCCATGCTGCCGTACATCTTCGTGCTGACCCTGGGACATACGCAACACATACGATCCATTTCTCAGAGCACTTCATCAGTATGTCCAACTTATGGCTTCATTTGGAATTCGCAACAATTTCTGTGCATGAGCCGCTTTGTTCTAGAGGAGAAGTTTGGGCTTCTCTCTGCCCAAGATCGTCATGCTCAATCTCCCACTTGGCATCCTCATCACTGCAACTCTTGCATCTTTGGTCCCGGCCTAGCCCTTCAACTTGGCATCTCTAGCCCTCTTCGACCTAGCCATTCCGCTTGGCATGCATAGTCACTGGCCTAGCCCTTGGCATCTCTGGCCGACCTAGCATTGTGCATCCATGAGTTGACACTTTGCAGAAGAATGTAGAAGAGCATGTTTGCTCTGATACCAAGTGAAATGGACCTGGAGCCAGGCTCGCGTCCGCAGCGCCCCTCCGGCGCCCAAGGCATCAGATACCACCCTGGACCGGCCCAAACGTACATTGCACCAGCTAGTTTCGCCCTACCATGGGCTCATCAGGAAAGCAATAATAGCTCCCAACCAGTTGTGCCCATCGTATGCTTCAGCTCCCTTCATAGTTATGTCCAAGACAAGCGATAAGTTCCCTAAACTTAATATGTTCAGCTTGCCTGAACTCGGCCAAGCCAATAAGCAACTAGGGAAGAACACCTTATTGCTAGAGTCACCTCCCCTTTCCATGGTAGTTTGATGCTAGCGGTACATACGGTTCGTGGTTACGCCTCTAGGGGCATAACATAAGGGTGTAACTTCAGCCCATGTTTTAGCATCATAAATGGACTACATTTTCAGCCCAAGAAGTATAATAGAAAGGGCCAAATGCACCACAACCTACCTGGCTAATTGGACCCAAACTAAGTGAAGACAAAGTTAGAAAATGGGCAGCCCAAGCCCATCAACCTGGAGACCCATTTAGGCCCAAGTGTATGGGTGAAGCAGCTGGATAACCAGCTTGATAATATGTGGTATAAGGTAGTCAAAAGTTCAAGAGTAAGTTGGCCAAAGACCCCTTTATAAAGGTCTCAAAACATCTCCCTCAAGTCGTTGCTAACTTGGCCAACAAAACAAAAAAATTCAGATTGTCTCCAACTTTTCTCTCAAAGTTTATTGACTTTGTAAAGCAACTAAAAGGAACTTCTAGGGTTCTTATATAAGACCTATACCTTTCGGGCAGTGGTAAGTAAGCTTACTCATGTGCTTAGTATGGTTTCTTCATGAAAAACTAGAAGTACATGTTAGTATGTTGTGCTGGAAATTCTGGACAGTTTGTATTCTAAGGATTGTTGTACACTTTTCTTGTTAATTAAGAGGTTTTACTCTTGTTGGTTGGCTGTATTATGAAATAATACTTATGTATTTAATAATGATTGGTTTTATTGTAATTTAACTGCACTGGTTAACCACTTTTATAGTCCACAAAAGTGAGTCCTTATATGATATCGCAATTGTGTGCTTAGTATAAACTTGTGGGTTGTTAGATGGAAGGCTATTGCCTCACGTACTTAATGACTGATTTGTTACTATTCTTAGACTGGTTCAAGGCTATTTTTAGGTATATATGTTATTGGAACTGTTTGGTTAGAGTTAGAATAGGTTTGGAATTGTCGACATCGAAATGTAGCGAAGGACGGTAACGTTATACTGTCTATTTTTAGGTTATGTAGAATTGTTATAAATTGTGTTTTGTGGGCTGTTGTAAGGTTGTTACGACACTAAAATAGGTTGTACATGATATGTACATGAAAATACATATTAGGAAAATACAATTAGGGGTGGAAAGGTCGAAGGAATATGCTCGGATCTATAAATGCCTGTTTGCTGCCCATGTGTTATTTTTATATGTGATTAGGCTGCCAAGAGGTATCTATTGGCTGCTAATACTAGTTTTATCACCTACTATGTTATGGACAAGTACTTGGAGGAGGAAAAGGTTATCTCAAAGTGGTAACAAAGTCATACAATGAGGTATATAAGGCTACTCGATTCCATATTATTTGGCATGAAGCATAGATCCCTCCTTGGCACATAAGGGAACTTGCCAACTCCGACACAACGATTAACCGTGTCTCCACTCTTTCACATGTTCATATTTTTCAATACATAGTCACCCTCAATCTGTATACATGCTTGCATACCAAGTTACATGGGTTCTTGTTACTAAATATAAAGTTGTTCCATTTCATACGAATTCCATTATTTATGTAATGTACTATTTTTATTATCATACTGTCTTGTATGATTATCTACATGTCACATGCTACATATACAGTCCTACAGCTCCAATACGGTTACCACCACAAGTACCAAATCAAAGGTAATTGAAAGATAAAGTATATTGTTATTTGATAGGTGGTAGCTCGAGGGGTGGAAGAATCACCTAGCCAGGGATGATCCTATCATAGGCGGTAGCACGAGGGGTTAAGGAAGAACCTAGCAAGGGACGATCCCGATACATTTTACCATTGATCAGTTGGTTATTTGTATTAAAGTTGTGCATAGATTATATAGTAAAGGTAAAGTAATATAAAGAACATAAAGTACAGGATACCACAGTATAACCAAAGGTGGTCTCTAAATCTTGTACCAGTGCATGGTCTCATTTGAGTTATTACTTCACATACAATATATCACACCTTACATATTTAGTCCATTATCTCGTAGTGATGTCCCTTATGGGGGACCTGCATTTTATGTTGCAGGTACAGCTGCTAGTAGCTCTCCCCAGTAGGAGTACGGGATATCCAGTTGCTGTTACCAAGCTTCAGGTTGCCTTAGAGTTTGTGTCTATAGCTTATATATTTGTATTGTAGAGCTAGTTGAGGCCAGGCCTGTCCGGACCCTTATTAGATACTTTTTCTTATCTAGAGGCTTTGTGGACTATGTAAATTAAAGTCTGGTCATGCCTAGTACTTAAAACACCGTGGCCCCAACGACCTAGTAATATGCATTTTACTTTTGGCTTGTTATCATTATTTATTTGCCTTCAGCATGTCAAATGTACAAAACCCTTAAAACATGTACTGAAAGTGCATAGATACAGGTTGGTTCTCTCAAGCCATATTGGCCATGGGTGCCAGTCCACCCTAATGGGACTTTGGGGCATGACAGAAGTGGTATCAGAGTGGGTCGTCCTAGGGAGTCTACAAAGTCATGTCTATGTAGAATCATGTTTATAGATGTGTTTCGTGCACCACATTTATCATCAGGAGGCTACGTGGCATTTAGGAGTTGTTACTTTCTTTTCATTCTTTAGATAGTTCCATAAAGTCAAGTGTAATAGGTGCATTATATCTAATCCTAAATTATTTTTGTACAGCAAGTATGCTAGAAACAAGGAAGAACAAAGGTAAAGGGAAGGGAGTAGAAGTGGTGGTTGGTATACCCAGCCAGGTGAGACAACGAGATGAGGTTCGACAGAAGTCTTTGTCATAGACATCTCTAACTCCCCAGCTCTTGATAAACCCGAGAGTGGTGAAATTCCTCTAGAACCACCAATTAATGCTACCATGCAGGATCTGGGAAATGTAGTCCAACTATTGACTCGTATAGTTGCTAGCCAAGGTCAAAGGCAAGAAGGTCCAGTTATGGGTATAGGTGGTACAAATAGGGCAACGAACACAAGGATATGGGATTTTCTTAATTTGGACCCCCTAGCCTTCACTGGGTTTGATCCTAATGAATATCCCTAAGACTTTTTTGATCAGTTCAGCATACTTTAGATATTATGCATGTGAATAGTATAGAAGTTGTCGATTTAGTGACAAATAGGCTGAAGGGTGTGTCTATACTGTGGTATGAAGCTTGGAAGCAATCTAAGGGCATAGATGCACTTCCAACTACTTGGAAAGAATTCAAAGAGGCATTTCTTGACCATTACTTGACATCAGAGGTCCAAGAGGCCCGTGCAGATCAGTTCCAGAATCTCCACCAAGGGAATATGAGTGTGAAGGAGTATAACCTTCAATTTAATTTCCTGGAAAGGTATGCTCATAATGTAGTTGCTACAACGGCAGATAGAGTCCATCGATATGTAGATAGGTTGGATACGTATCTGGTCAGAGACTGCACCATTGATTCCTTGAACAAAGATATAGACAAAGTGAGAATATAGTCTTTTGCACAAAAATTGGAGGATCAGAGGCCGAGGAGAAGGACATAAGAGTTGGAAAGGGGGCAGGCCAAAAGAACCAGACCTACAGGGCAGTTTACATCACTCCAAGGTGAGCTTAGGCCTCGGTTTTCTAATAGACCACCTAGGACATTATCTTCCTACTCTGCAGCCATTGCTCCACCATAATTTCAAGGGTCCCGAAGTAATTAGTTTAGTCAATGAGGTGAAGGGAAAGATACCCAAGCAATGGGTTATTCGGTAGGCCAACCAATGACTCCTAGGCAGCCTTGTAAACAGTGTAGAAGGAGTCATCTGTGTATATATCATGTTGTGATAGATATTTGCTATTGGTGTGGTGCACCAGGGCACATGATGAGAGATTGCCAAAGGAAGCGTATGGGTGATATAGTACAATCACAAGATCAGTTGTATCATCATCAGTTCCTCTAATAGATAGGGTCAGCAAGTACCTATAGGTCATGGTAGGGGTATTAGAGGGGTAGCTAGTTCAGTGGGGTTAAGAATCGTACTTATGCACTGGGAAGTCGGCAGAATTTGGAAGCTTCACCTAATGTGGTCACAGGTACATTGTCTATCTTTTCATGTAATGTATATGCATTAATTGACCCTGGTTCTATACTATCATACATCACTCTACTAATTGTTGGGAAGCTTAAGAGAATACCCAAATTATTGAACAAATTATTTGAAGTGTCTACACCAACCGATTAATCTATTATGGCTAGAAGGGTTTATTATGACTGTGTAGCAACTATTTGTGAGCATGACACATTGGCTAACCTTATTGAGCTAGAAATAGTGGAATTTGATATTATAATGGGTATGGATTGGTTTGCTTCTTGTTATGCCACTGTGGATTGCCGAACTAAGAGAATGTACTTCCACTTTCCAAATGAGGTCATCCTTGAATGGGAAGGCAATGTTGGGGCACCAAAGGGGCAGTTTATATCTTACTTTAAGGCCAAAAATATGATATCTAAGGGGTATATATATCATTTAGTTAGAGTAAGGGATATGGAGGCAGAATCGCCAACTCTTCAATCAGTTCCAGTAGTGAATGAATTTGTCGATGTGTTCCCTGAAGAACTCCTAGGCTTACCTCCTGAACGAGAAATAGATTTTGGTATTTACTTACTCCAGTCACTCAACCTATTACTATCCCTCCATATAGAATGGCTCCAATAGAATTGTGGGAATTAGAAGAGCAGCTAAAAGACTTATTAGATAAGGGTTTCGTAAGACCTAGTGTGTCCCCATGAGGTGCACCAGTGTTATTTGTATGCAAAACAGATGACACCTTGAGAATAGGTATTGACTATCAACAATTGAATAGGGTGACAATTAAGAATAAATGCCCCCTCTCCAGGATTAATGAATTATTTGGTCAGTTACAGGGCCAAGTGCTTTTCAAAAATTGATTTGAGATCAGGTTATCACCAAGTGAGGGTGAAGAAACAAGACATACCTAAGACTACTTTCAGAACACACTATGGTCACTTTGAACTTCTTGTTATGTCATTTGGGCTAACGAATACACCAGCTATTTTTATGGATCTGATGAATAGGGTATTCAAGCCATTCTTGGATGTGTTTGTGATAGTGTTCATAGATGACATTTTTAGTGTATTCAAGATTAGAAGAGGACCATGCAGATCACTTGCGATAGGTGTTATAGGTTCTTCGTGATCAAAAATTATATGCCAAGTTCTCTAAATATGAATTTTATGCTAAAATCAGTGGCATTCTTGGGTTATATTGTGTCTGATAAGGGAATAAGGGTTGATTCACAAAAGATAGATGTTGTGAAAGATTGGCCAAGACCAACAACACCCACGGAAGGTCGTAGCTTCCTAGATTTGGCAAGTTATTACAGGAGGTTTGTTGAAGGTTTTTCTTCTATTTCTGCACCACTAACGAAGCTGACACATAAGGCAACCAAGTTCCAATAAAACGAGGTGTGCGAAAGGATCTTCCAGGAGCTAAAAAATAAGATAACTTTTGCGCCTATGCTAGTGCTTCCAGAAGGCACTGAGGGGTATGCAGTGTATTGCGATGCTTCAGGAGTTAGCTTTGGGTGTGTACTGACACAAAATGGTAGGGTAATTGTTTATGCATCTAAGAAACTACAACCACATGAGAAAAACTGCCCAACTCATGATTTTGAGCTAGCAGCAGTTGTGTTTGCTTTAAAAATATGGTGACACTATTTGTATGGGGTTCACATTGATATACATACTAAGTATAAGAGCCTGCGATACATCTTTAAATAGAAAGACTTAAACTTAAGACAGCAGAGATGGCTAGAGCTAATAAAGGAGTATGACATTGATATACTATACCGTCTAGGGAAGGCAAATGTGGTAGCTGATGCTCTGAGTCGTAAGGCAATTATGAATAATGGTGATCAAGTTATGGTAAGTCAAGGAATGGCTAAGGATCTATGTCAGATAGACAATTTGGGAGTTTGCCTTTTTGAAACTCCTAAGGAAGGGGTTATTGTGCATAATGTTGCTGAGTATTCATTAGTAATAGAGGTGAAAGAAAAACAGTTCGAGGATCATGTTCTACGATAGCTTAAGGAAAAGGTGAGTCAAGGTATGATAAAGGACTTTGATCTTACACAAAATGGAGTACTTTACTACTAAAATAGGTTATGTATGCCTGACATTAATGGAATAATAAAAACGATAATGGAAGAAGCCCATCATTCTCGATATTCCATCCATCCAGGATCAACTAAGATGTACCATGACCTGAAGCGGATGTTTTGTTGGAGAGGTATGAAAAAGGACCTTGCAGAATTTGTGGCTCAATATCCAAATTACCAATAAGTGAAAGTAGAACACCAAAAGCTAGGAGGTTATATGCAGTGTATAGAACTTCCAACATGGAAGTGGGATATGATCAATATGGATTTTGTTACAAGTTTGCCTCACTCATTTCAGAAGTTTGACTCTATATGGGCAATAGTTGACAGACATATAAAATCAACACACTTCTTGCCAGTCAAGAGTGATTATACAGCTGAAGAGTATGCCAAGCTATACCTAAAAGAGATAATCAGACTACACGGAGTCCCAATCTCCATTATATCTGACCGAGGAGCTCAATTCACTGCAAAATTTTACAAGTCCTTCTAAAAGAGTTTAGGGACATAAGTGAATTTGAGTACAGCTTTCCACCCTCAAAGAGACAGTCAAGCAGAATGCACCATTCAAACACTTGAAGAATGTTGCGATCTTGTGTGTTGGACTTTAAAGGTAGTTGGGTGGACAGGTAGTTGGGTGGACTATTTTTCACTTATTGAATTTGCCTATAATAACAGCTACCACACGACTATCAAGATGGCACCTTACGAAGCTTTATATGAAAGGAAATGTAGGTCACCAATTGGATAGATTAAAGTGGGTGAAACTGCCTTACTTGGGCCACATTAAGTACAACAAGCCATGGAAAAAGTTATAGTGATACAATAGCAGCTAAAAATAGCCCAAAGTCATCACAAATCATAACGGATGCTAGAAGGAGATGAATGGAATTCTCAGCAGGGGATTAGGTATTTTTAAAGGTGTCTCCAATGAAAGGGGTTATGAGATTTAGTAAGAAAGAAAAACTGATCCCATGTTACATGGGGGCCATATCAGATTATTAAGAGGTTCGGATAGGTTGCATATAAACTAGAGCTACCCAAGAGCTTTCAATGGTTCATCCAGTTTTTCATGTCTCAATGCTTCAAAAATGCATAGGTGATCCATATCGTATCACTCTTATTGAGGATGTACAGGTTACAAGATATCTTACATATGAAGAGGTACCTATTGCTATTCTAGATCATCAAGTTAAGAAGCTAAGGAATAAAGAAATAGCCTCAGTAAAAGTACTTTAGAGAAACCAGTAAGCCAAAGAAATAACATGGGAGGCTGAGGATGTGATGAAATCATAATACCCTTAATTATTTGAAGCTAAAGAGGAAGTCCAACACGCAGAATTGGGACAATAATACGTATATGTGATTGAACACTTAATATGGAATCAAATGTTTGTGTAAGTAAAGGTTTAAACTTGGTTAAGCTATCCAGTTGTACTAATATTCGAGGAAAAAGTTTCTTAAAGAGTATAGAATGTAACACCATACACCTTACAATATTGGTAATATGCAAATAAAACATGACATGGTTTGGTCAAATTAGCGTTAATTTTTAAAAGTGCTTGAATCTTGTGTCAATGGGCTATATGTGCGTCTAACGGTTAAGAGGGTCGATTACATACATGTTTTGTGTTGAATTGAGGAGATTACAGCACGAAATGAAGTTAGAGAATTGAGGTGCTTGTAGTACTTAACGAGCTAGTAGGTGAGTCACCTACTTGCTTAGCTTAAATTTGCTAGCTAAACGGAGACGAGGCTCGGCGTAGAATTTGTCCAAGCTTGATTATGAATAAAGTCTTTATTAATGGTGTAACTTTAGCCCATGTTTTAGCATTATAAATGGACTATATTTTCATCCCAAGAAGTATAATAAAAATGGCCAAATGCACCACAACCCACTTGGCAAATTGGACCCAAACTAAGTGAAGACAAAGTTAGAAAATGGGCATCCCAAGCCCATCAACTTGGAGACCCATTTAGGACCAAGTGTAAGGGTCAAGCTGCTCGATAACCAGATTGACAATATATGGTATAAGTTGGTCAAAATGTCAAGAGTAAGTCGTCCAAAGACCCCTTTATAAAGGGCTCAAAACAGCTCCCTCAAGTCGTTGCTAACTTGACCAACAAAACAAAAACAATCAGATTGTCTCCAAGTTTTCTCTCAACTTTTCTTGACTTTGTAAAGCAACTAAAAGGAACTTCTAGGGTTCTTGGAGAATCTCTATAACTTCAGGGTAGTGGTGAGTAAGCTTACTCATGTGTAGAGTATGGTTTCTTCATGAAAAACTAGAAGTACATGTTAGTATGTTGTGCTGGAAATTCTGGACAGTTTGTATTCTAAGGATTGTTGTACACTTTTCTTGTTAATTA